>RJWK010019870.1:0-31972 GCA_004363435.1 Platanista minor | reverse complement strand
GGTGGGGGAGCAGGGGGTGGGGGAGGGGGAGAATAGGGAGGAAAGAAAGGGTGAGGGAGAGCTGGGCCAGAGCCACGCGGAGCAGAGAGCAGAGCAGGAGAAAAGCCAGAGAACTTCTCCCCAGTGCTCACCGGCCTCTCCTTCTCACTGCCCGGCCCTCGCCCTACACCCTCACCCCAGGCGTTGCTGGCCAGGGAGGGAGGCAGGGGCATGGCAGGTGCTAGTCTGTCCTCCACTGGGGATGATCCGGCTGGACATAAGCAGGAACTTTTTGGTGAAGAGCAAAACAGGCCCCCAAGGAAAGTGCCCCCCTCTGGAGCCCTGGCCTTTCTGAGGCAGGGGACTGACCGTCATGACCCCTCAAAGGGTGTGGGCTGCAACCGTTTTATTCTGGCTTGACAGGACCCAATGTGGAGGAAGGTGGTTTTCTGACCATCTGCCTTGGTTTCCCTCTATGAGGCAGAGAGGTGGTCAGGGGGTCTGGGCTCCTGCATGGGATGGGGGCCAGGCTCTGGGGCCAAGCTGGGCTGGTGAAGTCACAGTGCATCTGTCCAGGTGGGTCTTGGGACTGTCTCCTTTCCACCCCCAGCCTTTGTTCCAGGAAAAGGCAGCTGTGGGAGGGGGTGGAAGGCAGGAGTGTTTCCAGGGAAAAATGGATCCTTCCATGGAACAGGCAGCCACTTCACCCCTCCACCCCCATCCTATCCCCCTCCTGCCACCAGCGCCATTCCTTCCTTCCTCCCCTCCTGGCAGGAGGAGCCCAGCAGCGGGAAACACCAGGCTCTGCTCCCATCTCCCACCTCAGCAGTGCTGAGCCCAGGGTGGCTTTGCAGAGGGGGCGGGGGTGCATGTGAGTGTGTGTGCGTGTGAGTGTGCACGTGTGCACACACGCACGGCCTGGCCAGCATCGCCTGCAGCCATGGAGGTGGGAGAGTCAGGGTGCATCAAAGGGAAAGAGGCAGCCTGAACTGAGCACCTGGAGCCTCAGTTTTGTCATCTGAAATATGGGCACTAGCCTTGGCCTGCTTCCCTAATAGGGCTGATGTAAGGATCACAGAGCCACGGCGGAGGAGCAGGAACATGTCCCTGAGGGCCCTGGGTACTCGTTGCCCTCATACCGACCCTTGAGGCAGGTGCTGTTATTACTGTCCCCCTTCCCCAGTGAGTAACCTGAGGCTCAGAGATGTAAATGGCCCACAGGGGGCAAGTGGCTGCCCTGAGACTGGAGCCCAGGTCTGACTGCTGCAGTTATTGACAAGGTCCCTGGGTGCCTCTTCCTCCACCCTGGGCTTTGAGGCTCCTTGTCCCACCCCTTGAAGAGCTGCCTCTCCCCAGGGACCGGGGGCCCTTCCTGACTTAGGGACTTTCGGCAGGTTTTTCCAGCCCAGAGAATCCCCGCAGGCCACCTGGTGCAACTCCTTGTCATTAATTTGAGGAGCCTGAGGCCCAGGGGCCCAGAGCTTCAGGTTGCAAAGCACAGGGGGCAGAGCTGGGATTCCAGCTTCCTGCCTGGTGGTCCCAGCTGTGGGCTGTTTTTCTCTCTTCCTTCCTTTAAGCATGAACCTGTTCCTGGAGGGGTTATCAACACAGGCGCACTCCCCTTCCTCACTCTCTTCTGCCTGGCCCAAACCCCACCGCATTTCCCTGCCCTCCCCAAACACAGGACTCCCAGGGTAGGGATGCTGAGTGAAGCTTCTGGACACCCTTCCTGGTCCCACCCCTTTCCAGCACGTGAGCTCCTCCTCCCGCAGGCGGCTCAAAGAGAGCCAGCTCTTCTCCAGACCCCAGCTCTGACCCTGACCCCCTCGTCATGGCCTAAACACTGAGGCCCCTGAGACCAGCTCCTTGCTTGGTCAGCCTGGAGACCACCCTCACCACTGCCACTACCACCACCAGGGGACAGGAAGCAGCCAGAACCGTGCCCCTTGCCCAATATCATCTTTTTCCTGAGTCTAGGTCTGGGGAGGCTTCCAAGAGGAGGAGGGATTTAGGGAGCTGCTTACCCATCTAGACGTGACTTGTGTAGGGTTGGTGCCCAAGGCAGAGAGAGGAGTGGAAGGTGGACAGGGCTGTGGAGAGGTCCAGAACATCCTTGGCACAGAGGCCTGTGGCCTTCCTAGAGCCTGCTGGACACACAGCTGGGCCAACCGACACGACCCAGGGGAGGGAGGTGGGACACAGCCAGAGGAGATGAGGCCCAGGGGCACAGACACCAGGCCTACTGGGAAGGCACTGGGGCAGGGGGTAACCCCCACATACCCGGGCTCAGGCCACAGAGTCAGTACCAGCCCTGAAGCTGCTGCCTTCCCCGGGTTCAGCAGTATGTCATGTGTCACGCCTGTCTTTGGGTGCCCAGTTCTGGGCTCTGGGGTGCCTCAGATGCCACACCTGCTGTGGGCAGCTCCCACTTGGTGGGGTACTCCCGGCTGCAGGCGCTGTTCATGTCCGCCCAGATCCCCAGGCTGGTGCTCCCATCTCTGAGCTGCTGTGCTATTGGCTGCTCTCAGCTCACCCCCTCCAGAGGCTGCCCTTGGCTGACGGGAGCTGCATCACCTGGAGATGCTCGGGAGGTTATGAGCAGTGACTGACCAACATGGGCGGTTAGCAGCTAGGTCCCTTGGCCTCTGGAGTCCACAATGTCTTTGGTAGCGTTCACAATCTGGAGTCCTCGGGGATCAGGCTGAGGCAAGATTTCTCCTGAAACCACACCCTGTTTGGCTTCTTTCTCTGCCCTATTCTCTGCTTCCCTCACTTTCACATGGATTGAGGATCTCAGTAAACCACATGCATAAAAATTGCATCTCAGGCTCTGCTTCTAGAGAACTTGATCTCAGATACCCACAAAATTGACCTGGTGACCTCTCCTATAGAATGGTACCAGGGCTGGGGAAGGGGAATATGGGGGGCCAGTCTTAGGGGCACAGGAAAGCCTCCCTGAAGAGGTGACATTAGAATCAGGGCCTTGAAGTGTGAGTAAGAATTGTTGAGCTGAACAGTGTCTGCTTCATTTGATAAATCTGTTTTTTGGGTTTTTTTTTGCGGTACACGGGCCTCTCACTGCTGTGGCCTCTTCCGTTGCAGAGCACAGGCTCTGGACGCGCAGGCTCAGCAGCCATGGCTCACGGGCCCAGCCGCTCCGCGGCATGTGGGATCTTCCCGGACCGGGGCACGAACCCACGTCCCCTGCACCGGCAGGCGGACTCTCAACCACTGCGCCACCAGGGAAGCCCCATTTGATAAATCTTGCCTGATTAAATTGCTCAGGACATTAGAGGCCAGAGGCACAACAAAAGCAAAGGCCCTGGGGCAGGAAAAGGCAGGTCATGTTCAAAGGAGAGAGCGGACCTGTGGCTGGAGGGGTGGGGCACGGCAGCGAGGTAGGAGATGAGACAAGAAAGGAAGTTAGGGCCTGGGTAGAGGGCTGCTGTCACCATGCTGTAAGGTCACGTCACCCAGCCCCACACAGCGCTCACGGCTGATGGACTGTCAGACTTGCTGAGCCCAGATAGAGCCTCAGAAGCCTCATGCTGTGCCTGGCAGGGTCTATCAATCTACTGAATTAGCATGTGAGGTGACACCCATTTACTGTCCCTACCCCAGAGAAAGGCCAGGCTGGGCCGTCACGGGAGGTGTGGGCCAAGCCCAGAGACCTGTGGAGAATGGCCCGAGTACAGAAGGGGCCTCCCCAGGGAAGGGGCCATTGTGGCCCATAAATAGGTTAGGTGGCCAGGAAACAGGAAATCCTGACAATACAATGAAGCCTGGGGCACAGGGGTTTCCTCCAGGCTGAGGGCTGGACCGAGGATGCTTCTTCGGCCAAAGGCCTTGCTGAAGCAAGACACCCTGACCACTGGCCTCAAATGCCTGACTTTTCCCACAGTCCTCAGGGGGACTCTGCGCCCACCCTCACCTGACCCGGCCCAGCTAAGGGCAACTCAGGACAGGCCAGCACATGCCAGGACTGGCAGCGGAACCCCGAGGGAAGAGGGGTGACCGGCTCGCTCCCAGCTGAACTTGGAACCAGGTGGTGATGGGAGCAGCTGGGGCAGCCAGACCAGGGGCCAGAGGCCAGGCCAGGGGGACTCCCTCAGAAGGTACTTCTGCCAGGCGCTGTGACCCAAGGAGCCTGCACATCTCTAAGCCGGTGTCGGTGGGCCTGTCTCTGCCCTGGGCTCTGCAAGGGCATAGCAAGCACCAGGCTGACCCTACCTGGACCCCAACAATGGAGAAAAATTAGTCCCTCATTAGAGAACCAGGCAGCCTATGAAACCACATCCCAGAAGAATTTTATTAAGAAAAGCAAATAGCAAAACATGATGTCCTATAGGATCCCTATTTTGTTAAAATGCACACAAATGTAAAAATCTGTGTGCGTGCGTGTGTATGTTTGCGCGCCCGTGCATGTGCACGGAGGAGACAGGAAAGAGGACCAACAGAATGTCAATGGGTGTCAGGGGATTTTTATTTCTTCCTTGTTCCTTTCTGAACATTCTAATTTTTCTACAATGAACTTTGTAACCATAAAAAAAAAAAATCAAAACAAAACACTCAAATCCTGCAATACCTGTTTTCTTTTAAGTAAAATGTTTACTAAGAGTTTTTAGAGAAGTGGAGAAATGTTGATAATCCAAGCTGAGGGGAAAACAGGATACAACATTGTATACAACTTATGTAAAGGACAAGAAGTTCAGGGCAGGAAGGGGACAGGAAGGAAGCACGCGGGGTGTCAGGGCCAATGGCGTTGCAGGGGCACCACCGTGGTTACACCCACCTGCAGTGTGAGAAACCGCACACTTCTGTGCCCACTGTATCCCTAGTCTTTAACATTTTTGGCAATCCAGAGTATAGACGATAGAGTCTTGTAATTTGATCCCAGGGGTGGAAGATAGTCTCATAATTTACACATCCCTGATTATTGAGCCTCTTTCCCCCCAAAAAACATTTTATTATGAAAATTTTCAACATACAGAAAAGTAGAAAGAATTGTACAGTGAACACCCATTCACCCATCATGTAGGTTCTGCAATTTACATTTTACTAGACTTGCTTTAGCACATCATCAATCTATCCATCCATCCATCCGTCCGTCTTTATTTTTTGATACATTGCAGAGCAAGTTACAGGCGTCACTACACTTCATCTTAAACACTCGAGCATGTATGTCATTAACTAGAGTTCAATCTTTGTCTATCGCTCTCCCCCCTCACCTCTATGTAAAATTTACACATGGTGATGCAAAAATCTTAAGTGTAACGTTTGATTGGTTATGACAAATGCATACACTTGTGTAACCCAGACCTTTATTATGATATATTGTAGAACGTGACCCCTAGAAAACTCTCTCTTGTCCCTACCTAGTCAATCTCTGCTCTGACTCCTCAGAGGCAATCACCATTCTTATGTTTTCATCAGAGATTAACTTTGGCTGTTCTGGAACTTCCTATAAATGGGATCATAGAGCCCATACTAGTTTGTGTTTGGCTTCTTTCATTCAACATTATGTCTTGTGAGATTCATCTATGTCATTGCAATAGTTAGTTACTTTTTATTGTTGAATAGTGTTCCACTGTATGGACATGCAAATACCCATACAATATTCATTGAATGTATATTGTATGGATATACAAATGGATAGCCAGTTGTATGGATACATTTCATACATGGATAAGGATACACTCACTGTATGGATAGTTCTCTTGTTGATGGATACCTGGGCTGATTAAACTTTTCCTTATTATAAATAAAGCTGCTATGAACATTCATATGCAAATATTTTGTGAACACATGCTTTCATTGCTCTTGGATAAATTCCTAGGAATGCAGTTGATCCGGTTGCTTTTCATGTTTGCTAAACACTTGAATTTTTCTTTTGCCTATTTTGTGGTCTTTTTCTCATTGATTTGTAGGAACTCTTTCATTATTAGTGATGAACCCTAGGGATGCAAAAAATTTTACTATAGTCCCTTGCCCTCAACTTGCTCAGAGTTTAGCAGTCATGGACACAGTTAGGATGTGATATGGTGGCTGCTGTGCATTCATTTATGTCTTTGTAAGTCTGATCGTGCCACTTCTCTGCTCAAAACCCGGCCGTAGCTCCACTTCACTCAGGGTCAAAGCCGGCAAGACCCTACATGGTCTCACATGATCTGGTTCCCTGGGCTCTGACCTCACTCCCCCCACTTTCCCTGTGCAGTCTGCTTCAGCAGCTCCAGCTCCTTGGCGGTCCATAAGCCACCAAATCCCCATCCAGGGCTTTTGTCCTTGAGAGTCTCTCTCCCTGGAACATTCTTCCCCACCCCAGATTTCCACAAGATTTGCTTCCTGTATTAGTTTCCTAGGGCTTCCATAACGAATTACCACAAATTTGGTTACTTAACATAAATTCATTCTCTAACAGCTCTACAAAAACCTTTTTCCCCATTAGGCTTCCATTCAGAGGTTCTGGAGACTAGGACGCAGACATATCTTTCTGGGGCCACCATTCAACCTACTGCACTTCCGAATCATCTTCAGGTGCTTGCTCAAATTTTACTTTCTCCGAAAGACTTTCCCTGGACATTTAATTAATTACTTTATTTATTTATTTATGTATTTATTGCCACACCGTGTGGCTTGCAGGATCTTAATTCCCCAACCAGGGATCGAACCCGGGCTCCGGCAGTGAAAACACCGAGTCCTAACGACCAGGAAATTCCCATCCCTGGACACATTATCTAAAGTTACACACACACATGCACACACACACCATTCCAGCTCTGCCAATCCTCCTTCTCGGCTTGATTTTTCTCTCTCGTCCTTACTTGCAGGTATACCATGTGACTTTACATGTAGATCTTTATTGTCTGCTCCCCTATTAGAATGTAAGCTCCATGAAGACAGAGTTTTCTCTGCTCTATTCCTAATGCACAAAACAGTGCTGGCAACACAGAAGATGCTCAGTAAATAACTGTTAACTGAATGAGTGAATGATCATATTCAGCACCAAGCTCTGCTTTAAATAGAAAGTTTTAAACAGTAGGAGCGTAGGAGGAGGGAATAAATCATTCTGTTTGGAGTCTTATCCAAGCGGGATTCACAAAAAGGGTATATTTGAGCTGGACCAGGTGGGAATGGGGAGGTGTGGGATTCCCCAGAGGCAGATAGGACAGGACCTGAGAAAAACCTTTTTGGCTGCCTGTGTGGAGGGTGGTATGGAGGAAATGAGACTGAGGAGGGGCGGGGGGGTCTCATCTGGGACATGAAACAGGGCTCTGTGTGTGGGTGACTGCTGTGGCCCAGAAGGAAGGGTGGAGGGACCTCGTTCCACAGTAGAACCAGAGGCACTAGGAGACGCATTAGCGAATGGAAGTATTGATCATGTGCTGCGATGGCTTGGGTGTGGGGAAACAGGCACTCTGACACACTGTTGGTGGCAGTGTGAATTGGGGCAACCTCAGTGGGGGCAATTTGATGACTAAAATGCACATGGACTTCCCTGGTGGCGCAGTGGTTAAGAATCCGCCTGCCAATGCAGGGGAAAATGGGTTTGAGCCCTGGTCTGGGAAGATCCCACATGCTGGGGAGCAACTAAGCCTGTGCGCCACAACTACTGAGCCTGCGTGCCACAACTACTGAAGCCTTTGTGCCTAGAGCCCGTGCTCCACAACAAGAGAAGCCACCGCAATGAGAAGGCTGCACACTGCAATGAAGACCCAAAGCAGCCAAAAATAAAAAATGTAAATACAATAAATAAATTTATTTTTAAAAATAAATAAATAAAATAAAATGCACACATCCTTTGAGCCAGGAATTTCACTTCTAGGGATTTATTCCACACATATACATACTTGCGCATGTATGTTAGAAAGTAGCATATTGCTCAAATATATGACAATTTTCTATTGCCCAAAGAGATCAAAACCAAAAACAGCATCACACCTATTAGGAGGACCACTGTCAAAAACCAGAAAACAATGAGTTTTGTTTTTTGTTTGTTTGGTTGGTTTTTGTGGTACGCGGGCCTCTCACTGCTGTGGCCTCTCCTGTGGCGGAGCACAGGCTCCGGACGCGCAGGTTCAGTGGCCATGGCTCACGGGCCCAGCCACTCTGCGGCATGTGGGATCTTCCCGGACCGGGGCACGAACCCGTGTCCCCTGCATCGGCAGGCGGACTTTCAACCACCGCGCCACCAGGGAAGCCTGAAAACAATGAGTTTTGACAAGGATGTGGAGAAATTGGAACCCTTGTGCACTGTTGGTGGGAATAGAAAATGGTGCCACCACTGTGGAAAACAGTATGGTGGTTCCTCAAAATATTAAAAATAGAATTACCATATAATCCAGCAATTTAACTTCTAGCTATATACACAAAAGAATTGAAAGCAGGGTCTCAAAGAGGTATTTGTACACCCGTGATCATAGCAGCATTATTCCCAATAACCAAAATGTTGAAGAAACCCACGTGTCCACTGATGGATGGATGGATATATGAACGAAATGTGGTCTATGCATACAACGGAATATTATTCAGCCTGGAGAAAGGAAGGGAAATTTGACATATGCTGTAATGTAGATGAACCTTGAGGACATTATACTATATGAAATAAGCCAGTCACAAAAAGACAAATACTGTATGATCCACTTTTATGTGAAATAGTCAAAATCATAGAGACAGAGAGTAAAATGGTGATTGGGAGAAACTAGAGAATGAGGAGTTGTTGTTTTGGGGGGACAGAATATTAGTTTTTCAAGATCAAAAGTTATGGAGATGGGGCTTCCCTGGTGGTGCAGTGGTTGAAAGTCCGCCTGCCGATGCAGGGGACACGGGTTCGTGCCCCGGTCCGGGAAGATCCCACATGCCACGGAGCGGCTGGGCCCGTGAGCCATGGCCGCTGAGCCTGAGCATCCGGAGCCTGTGCTCCGCAACGGGAGAGGCCACAACAGTGAGAGGCCCACGTACCACAAAAAAAAAAAAAAAAAAAAAAAAGTTATGGCGATGGATGGTGGTGATGTTTGCACAATAGTGTGAATGTATTTAATACCACTGAACTGTAAACTTGAAAATGGTTAAGACAGTAAATTTTATGTTATGTGTATTTTACCACAACTAAAAATAATCATAATTTTTTAAAAACCAGCAACACATTTGTGGACCAGCTTGTATTTATAACTTTTAGGTATGTAGGTTAAATAGTCAAATACTTAAAATATTTAGTGTATTCATTTTTTTTTTTTTCTTTTTTTTTGCGGTACGCGGGCCTCTCACTGCTGTGGCCTCTCCCGTTGCGGAGCACAGGCTCCGGACTCGCAGGCTCAGCGGCCATGGCTCACGGGCCCAGCCGCTCCGCGGCACGTGGGATCTTCCCGGACCGGGGCACGAACCCGTGTCCCCTGCATCGGCAGGCGGACTCTCAACCACTGCGCCACCAGGGAAGCCCTAGTGTATTCATTTTTTATACATATATTTTAAAAATCACATATATTAGATAAAACATCACTTTAGAAATACAGCTTTGTCCCCTCTATCACATTAAACAATTATGTTCTACTTTTTGCATTACACTTCTGCTGATGCATCTGTTACCTTTTTGTCATTGTCACACGAAAAGGTGCTCAACATCACTAATTGTCAGGGAAATGCAAATCAAAACTACAATGAGATATCACCTCACACCTGTCAGAATGGCTATTATCAAAAAGACAACAAGTAACAAGTGTTGATGAGGATGTGGAGAAAAACGAACACATGCACTGTTAGTAGGAATGTAAATTGGTGCAGCCACTATGGAAAACATGAAGGTTCTTCAAAAAGTTAAAAATAGAACTACTGAAGGATCCAGCAATTCCACTCCTGGGTATTTATCCAAAGAAAATGAAACACTAATTAGAAAAGATGTATGCACCTCTATGTTCACTGCAACATTATTTACAATAGCCAAGATATGGAAGCAACTTCAGTGCTCATCAATAGATGAATGGATAAAGAAGATGTGTTGTATATATACAATGGAATATTACTCAGCCATAAAAAAGAATGAAACCTTGCCCTTTGCAACAACATGGCTGGACCCAGATGGTATTATGCTAAGTGAAATAAGTCAGATGAAGACAAATATGGTACGATTTCACTTATATGTGGAATCTAAAAAACAAAACAAATGAACAAATATAACAAAACAGAAACAGAGTCATAGATTCAGATAACAAATAAGTGGTTGCCAGACGGGGGGAAACGAGAAAAATAGGTGAGGGAGATTAAAAGGTACAAACTTCCTGTTGCAAAATAAATTAGTCATGGGTATGAAATGTACGGTGTGGGGAATATAGTCAGTAATTATGTAATATCTTTGTATGGTAGCAGATGGTTCCTAGATTTATCATGGTGATCACTTTTAAATGTATAGAAATATGGAATCACTATGCTGTATAATAGGAACTCATGTGTTGTAGGTCAGTTATACTTCAAAAACAAACAATAGAAAAAGAGATCAGATTTGTGGTTACCAGAAGCAGGGAGTGGGGAGAAGGGGAATTGGATGAAGGTGGTCAAAAGTGGTCAAAAAGGTACAAACTTCCAATTATAAGATAAATAAGTTCTAGGGATGTGATGTACAACATGATAAACATAATTATCACGGCGGTACGTTATAGATGAAAATTATTAAGAGAGTAAATCCTGAGTTCTCATCGTGAGAAAAAAACATTTTTCTATTTCTTTAATTTTGTATCTATATGATATGATGGATGTTCACTAAACTTACTGTGGTACTTGCTTCATGATGTATGTAAGTCAAATCATTATGTTGTACACCTTAAACTTATACAGTGCTGCAGGTCAACTATATCTCAATAAAACTGGGAGGGAAGAAAGCTTCCATTTAAACCATTTTTAGGTGTGAATTCAGTGGCATTAATTACCTCCACATTGTTGTGCGACCATCACTGCTATCTGTTTCCAAAGCTTTTTCATCACCCCAGACTCTAAGCTCAAAGCAATAACTCCCTATTTCTCCATTACCCCAGCCCCTGGTAACCTCTAATCTACTTCCTATTGCTATGAATTTGCCTCTTCTAGATATTTCTTACAAATGAAATCATACAATCTTTGTACTTTTGTGTCTGGTTTATTACACTTAGCATAGTGTTTTCAAGGTTCATCCATGTTGTTGCCGAATCATATTGCATTGTATGGATATACCTATTTTGTTTATCTGTTCATCTGTCGATGGACACTTAGGTTTTTTCTACCTTGTGGCTATCTTGCCTATTTTTGAATTTTATATAAATGGAATCATACAGCCTATACTCCTTTATGTATACCTTCCTTTGCTCATGTTTCTGAGATTCTTCCAAGCCGTTACATGCTGTTATAATTTGTTCATTTTCGATGCTCTATAGTATTTGTATGTATATACCACAATCTATCCATTCTACTGTTGTTGACAGTCTTTGGCTATTACAAATTCAGACACCAACTCTGATGTACGTTTTTCAACATTACCAAGCAGTCAACTCAGTTCTGACACTACCTGGAGATATCATTAAATCCCACAGGTTAAGGACCCAGTCCTTCAAGACACCTCCCCTAACCCACCTCACTCCCCTGGCCAACTTCCAGATGCCAATCAAAAGTCCAAGTTGTCTCCTGTGCTTTTGACTGACCAACTATAGATCAGAGTTTCTAACAACTCCCCCCTCACCACCAACTTGGGTTCAATTAATTTGCTTGAGTGGCTCACAGAATTCAGAGAAACAGTTTACTTTCCAGATTACCAGCTATTATAAAAGGATATAACTCAGGAACAGCCAGATGGAAGTGATGAATAGGGCAAGGTATGTGGGAAGGGACTCGGAATGTCTATGCCCTCTCTGAGTACACCACTCTCTCCGCATCTATATGTGTTCACCAGCCTGGAAGTTCTGCAAACCCCACCCTTTGGGGTTTTTATGGAGGCTTCGTTACATAGGCTTGATAGATCAAATCATTGGCTATTGGTGATTGACCTTAATCACTAGCTCCTTTTTCCTCCCCAGAAGTTGGGGTGGGACTGAAACTCCAAGCCTCCAATCATGTGGTTGGTTCCCTTAGCAACCTGTCCCCAGTGTTACCTTACCTAGGGGCTCTCCAAAAGTCACTTCAATAGCATAACAACATAACTTTATCGCTCTCATCCCTTAGGAAATTCCAAGGAATTTAGGAGCTATGTGCCAGAAACTCAGAGGAAGACCAAAGGTATGTTTGTTTTGTTTTGTTTTTTAAAATTTATTTTATTTATTTATTTATTTTTGGCTGCTTTGGGTCTTCGTTGCTGCACGCAGGCTTTCTCTAGTTGCGGCGAGTGGGAGCTACTCTTTGTTGCGGTGCGAGGGCCTCTCATTGCGGTGGCTTCTCTTGTTGCGGAGCACAGGCTCCAGGTGTGCGGGCTTCAGTAGTTGTGGCTCAAGGGCTCTAGAGCGCAGACTCAGTAGTTGTGGTGCACAGGCTTAGTTGCTCCACGGCATGTGGGATCTTCCCGGACCAGGGCTCGAACCCGTGTCCCCTGCATTGGCAGGCGGATTCTTCACCACTGTGCCACCAGGGAAGCCCCAAAGGTATGTTTTTTATTATCGGTCACAATATCGTACTACTGCTTTGAATTTTCTTATACATGCCTTTTCATGAATATGTGCGAGCCTTTTCATGAATATGTGCGAGCATTTTCGTTGAGTATATTTCTAGGAGCAAAGCTGCTGGATCAGAGAATATACATATGTCCAGCTTTCACAGATGATGCCAAACAGTCTTCCAAAGTTGTACAATTTGTATTTCTACCAGCAGGGTATGAGAGTTCTGATTGCTCCACATCCTTGTCAACACTTGGTATTGTCTTCTGTTTTCATTCTGGCCATTCTGGTGGGTAGATAGTAGTATTGCATAGTTGTTTTAATTTGCGCTTCCCTGGTGGCTAATGAAGTTAAGCGTGTTTTCATATGTTTATTGGTCATTGGGCTATCCTTTTTTAATAAAGTGCTGACCGAGTCTTTTACCCATTTTTCTTTTGTATCGTCTGCTTTTTTTTTCCTTATTGTTTTGTAGAAGTTCTTTATATAGTTTGCATACAAGTCTTCTGCTGGCCATACAGATTGCAAGTACCTTTTCCTGATCTGTGGCTTCCTCTTCATTTTCTGAACAGTGTCTGATGAAGGGACAATCTTAATTTTAAAGCATTGCTTTCTAAAGTGATCTTTAAAAGGTTTGTTTTCAGTGTTATTTTAACACTTGCAGTCGTGAAGTCACATCCCCAGGAAAAATTATGGCATTTGTGTTAAATGCCTTTGCCTCCTTTTCCCCCTCTAACCAATTCTGTTGCGTGTCCGCCATAAACATCCCAAATTAGAATTCACTGAGGTCATTTCAGGCTATTGTATCTTCTGCAAGTAGTACTTCCTTGTTTAAAATAAAGGAATCAGAAAGCATCAGGTAATGGGAATTTGTATATACAGTAAAGGGGACTCCCTCTTTTCTGAGAGGTTTTTTTGGAGGCAAAAAAAAAAGTTGTCTAATATCCAGGCATAGCCAGTCTGTATAGAAGTAGTCTCTGTTCCAGTGCTGTAATAGAAAAATATTGGAAATACCCGCACATCCTAATTGTGGTATATTCATTCAGTGGAATACCAAATAGCTATTCAACAAAGACAGGGTGAATTTATGCATAAGAATGTAGACTTAAGATGGAAAAAAAGCCGGGAGTGGAACAGCACGTGCACTAAACTGTGCACACACCTCGTCTTGAATATGCAGTCTGCATGGAAGGAGTCACACTAGTGGTAGGAAGGGGATGGGGGTGCAGGAGTGGAGGGGAGCGTTATATTCTTTTGCAAATCATTTGGGGCATTCAAAATATTTTTCAACCCGTGTGCGTTTATTATTTATCCCCCAAAAGTAATTTAAAAATTGAAAAATACAAAATATAAGAATGTGAAAGGCAGTAACATTTTTCATCCTAAGAAAGGTATGCAATCACTCTGAGTCCTGAATCATTCCCTTCAAAGCTGTCAGAACTTCTCCCTGCAACCTCTACTGTTGGGGTAAGGACCAAGGTGAGGGCTAACCATTGGGGTGTCTCCTTTTGGGGCTGTACTCTCAGCAGTGTGGGACCCACCTATGGCCAACTCTCAGGGCTAACGTCTCCGTGAGGCGTAGCAGGTGCAGTGCCTGAGGTCCACAAGAGTTCTAGCGGCTCATAGAAATGTTGGAATTGATTTAAAACAGTAGAAAAAGGATACAATCATGCCTGGTTTATATTTGTCTTTATACCAACTCAGTCATAAAATATAATTATATATCTATAGCTATATCTATAATTTTATGTGTATGTAACTGAGCAAGGACTCGTGTACCCACGGTGCAGAAAGCCAAACTCTGACAGCCGGTGTCTGCAGCAAAGTAAGGGTTTATTTGCAGGTGCACCAAGTGGGAGACAAGTCTCAGATCCACCCCATCTTGGTCTTCGAGTTAAGGATGTTTTTAAAGGTTAAGGACAAAGGAACTGGGATTAGTCATCATCTTGTGACGTTTCTGTGACATTTCTTAATCGTGTTTTGGGGAGTCAGGATGTCTCTGGCTTTCGATTCTCTAGCCAGGTGGTCCACGGCTGAGGCGGGTGGCGGGAGGTGGTCTGTGAGCTCATCTTGCCCTGGAGAAAGAACCCAAGTTTGTACATTAATGATGAATCTCTAACAGCAGTTTTAGGACATTAACGATGTTATGGACAACAGCAATCTTAGACATCTGACGCTGGTTGATTAGGGTTCAGTTAGCATAGGACTGAGATCAGGGGGGACAGCAGGGGAATCAAGTTTTGGATAGAGAGATTAATCGTAAATTCAGTAAGGGGATTTGGTTTTAGGGTGACTCGGATTTATATATATATATATATATATATATGTATATATATAAGCATATATATAGTTTTTTATAAGGAAGGGTTCATGAAGGTGCAGAAGTACCTAGAAAGTCATAATGTAGCCCTGGGCACATTTTTTCTGTAAAGGGCCCCATAGTAAATATATTAAGCTTGGGGGCCAGATGGTCTCTATTTTGACTGAACTCTGCCTGTAGCAGAAAGGAGCCATAGACATACACAGATGGATGGGAGTGGCTGTGTTCCAACAAAATTTTATTTACAAAAACAGGAGGTGGGCGGGGTTTGGTCCAGGGCTAACCCTCTGCAGTTGGTGCCCGGGAAGTTTCAGTATTTGTTGAATGAATGGACGGACTAGAGAGGGGGGGATTCCTACCAGGCCTGATCCTTATCTGGTGGTTGAGTTTGGGTTTGGGGGGTGGGGAGTGGATATGGGCTGGGGGTCAGTTTTCACATTCTCAGCCCCTAACTTGCTGTGTGACCTTGGGCAAGCTGCCTTCCCTTACAGATAGGGAGCTGGGCCTCAGCTCCCTGTCTGTAAGGTGGAGGCTATACCTCCCATTTGCTGGACTGTGATGAGAGAATGAAATGTAACAGAGGATATGGAAGTGCCTGGTATAGGAAAAGGAGATTCCCACTGGGCAGCTCAGGGCAGGAACTGCCAGCTTCCTGGAGGCCTGGCAGCCCAGGGAGTGTCACTTTGGCAGAGGAAAGAAGGGGGTGGGGCAGCCAACAGCGTGACCCGAAACACAAACAGTCCCCAAAGAGCGGCCGAAACTCTCACGCTGGTGAAAACACGCCTGTCAGGTTTCTGTCCTGCCTCTGAACAGGAGAGGGGAAGGCGCTCCAGGCTGGTCTCAATTGGCAGTGGCCGCTAGTGGCTGGCGGGGCCTGGGCCCCTCACGTGCTCTTGGGCACATGTCCAGCCAGAGGTGGCCACGGGTGCCCCAGTGTACAACTGTTCATCAGCCAGGACACTTGCTCCAGAACCCGAGGTTGCATCTCAGGGGCAGGTGCCCGGACCCATGGGAGGAGCCCCACATCCACATCTCTCCGCAAGGTTACCCAGTGGCCCAGTCAGGCAAGCTGTCATGCGACCTGGAAGGGCAGCGTGGAAGCAAGTATTAAAATAGACAACACACACGTCCAGGGATCTGGGCATTTCAGCTTCTCTCCTGCTGTATTAGTTCGAACCCAGGCAGGATACAGAATTCACTTCACACAGGACCAACAAAATGTAGTTTTGGTGACTTACAGAGGTGTGGTCAGGACCACTGGACTCTACAGTGCAAGTTGAGGCACAAGACTGGCCCATTGGGGTGCTATTGCCACCCTAGATGCAGACCCAAACTCTGCTTGATTTGTTTATGAAGACAAACAAGATCACCTGTTTATAAAGCCTTTTGTTAACTTGTGAATTCGCAAGGAAATGAGGGAGAGTGACGGGGCTGTACATCCTGACCAGGCCAGCAGGGGAATGTGGCTGAGGAGGAGTGCATCTGGGCTTCCAGAGCTCTCACCCTACAGCTAAGTGGTATGTTACCTGGGACAAATCTATTCTCATCGGGCCCCAGACTTTGGTGATGAAGGACTGAATTAAGTGACAGTTGTGTTCGGTTGTATTTGGTTTTTTTTTTGAGTTACAAATCACAGAAATTCCAGCTCAAACTGGATTGACCAAAGAGTATTTATTGGCTCTCACAAGAGTAAGGGGGATGGCTGTCGGGTCTGGCTGTATCCAGGGGTTCAAACAATGCCATCTTTCTGTCTTGCATCTCTGTTTCCTTGTGTGCTGCTCATTTTCACACAGGTAAGCTCTATGTGTGAACAAAGGCCAGAGATGACTTGGACATAGCCCATCCCTGGTAGGGATGGAGGAGGGGATAGGGGACTGCCTCCACCTGGGTTTCACCTGTCCCTGAGGTTGGGGCGGGGAGGGGCAGCCTTTCTGCAATTCATGAACTCAGAGTGGGAGAGGGGTGGCTCCCTAGAGGAGCCAAGAGATGGGAAGATGGGTGCTCGGCAGGCAAAAGCACTGATGCCACCACAGTAAGCACAGCTTCATGTTTGCACACTTTTAAGTCCATCATTTCACCAATTCTTAGCACGAGCTCTGGAAACAACCCCCATCTCATGGCAAAGGCTGAGAGCTCAAAGAGTTGCTCAGACAGAGCTGGTGTCCGACCCAGGATTTCTGAGCCCTGATCTAGGACTTTTTCTGGTTCACCCCACTGCCCTTCTCTGATGCCCCTTTCGTGTTTCATGCTCCTGCAGTCCCGCACTGCCCAGGGAAGACTGCTGGGGCAGGGTGTGTATGCAGCCTGTCTCCCAATCAAACTCTGTGGCCCCTCCTGGTAACTGGGGACAAAGGGAGGACAGGGGCACCATTCCCTCACCCTCACCCGCACCCCGCCCAGGAAACTAAGCTCTGTTCTCTGGGACCCACTCCCCCATCGGTGACATCATCTGCACACACAGCCATTGTCTGCAGAATGTCTTCATCTCCACCAGGAACCCTTAAGAGGCTCTGGTGGGGAGCTGGGGGTGGAGCAGGGAAAGACACCAGGAGGGGCCAGCGGGAGGGGAGGGATCTCTCTAGGCAATGAACACAGCTGGCAGAGGCATCTTCCCAGAACGAGCATGGCCCCAGAGGGCTGAGAGCATGGACTAGAGCCAGTACCCATTCTTGTCCTGGCCTCAGTTTACCCATTTGTGGAACTTCCTGGCTCTAAAACTCATTGATTGACAAAGGGTCAATTTTGTCACACTATAAAAGGTTCCCACAAATCAATGAGGAGAAACGCCCCCAAAGAAAACTGGGCAATGGGCATAAGCAGGCCTTCCTCCCCTCCCCTAAAAAAAACCCTCTAAACAGTTAACAACGAACATGAGAAAAATGTTCAAACTCAGCAGCAATCAAAGAACTGCAGGTAAAACCAACAAAACAATATTGCTTCCACCAATCATGTTGATAAAAATGATCTCATTCCAGGTGTGTGAGGGGTGGGGGGATGGGCCCTCAGCCACTTGTGGGAGGAGTAGAAACAGGTGCTACTCTCCTTCTGGAGGGTAATTTGTCAGTATGTAGTAAAAGCTTAGAACTTTGTGGGCTGGTGATTCCACTTTGTTTTCATATCTAGAACTTTCTCTAAAGGCAAGAATCATGGATGTTTGCAAAGGTAGTTTAGCAAAGCATACAGTAGGCAGAGAAATATTCTAAAATCATAGATCCCACCTCCTCCCTCCCCATTCCTTAAAATACTCCAAAGTCTTCTTGTCAAGCTTAGAATAAATCCAACTCCTGACCCCGTGGCCTGGCCTTGCTCTCCTTCTGTCTTCTTTTCACCTTCCTTCTCTCCTTTCTGTTCCTCAAGATCTTTGCACTGGCTACTTCCTCTGCCTGGGATGCTCATCTCCCTCGAATGTGAGCCCCATGAGGGAGCCCCATGAGGGAGCCCCATGAGGGAGGGTCTCTGTGTTAGTTTCCTGCTGGATCCTTGGCCTGCCCCCTGACAGCAGTAGATGTTCATTGAATAAATGAACAATTGAGAGCAGGTGCGGCTTCAGTTCAGGCCCCACCACTGATTAGCTGTGTGACCTTGAGCAAGTTCCTTCACCTCTCTGAGCCTTGGTCTCCTCTGGTGTGAAGTACAAATAGAAGAACTGCCCTGTGGGGTTCTTATTAGGATTAATGTCAGTAAAGCATATAAAGTCTGGTGCAGTTATGAGCCCTCAAAAACTATTTGTGATAATTATGGATGTTTCCAAAATATTATCTGTAACTGTCCAGACATGGGTTGAGGAATCTCCTCCGGGGCATCCGCAGAATGTATCCACCAAAAGCATGTTGTAGAAATCAACCTGTGGACATGAAAGGGGTTAAAGAGATACTGTTTACTCACTTATTTCATCATGATGGGCATACAGTGCATCCTCAGAAAAATTCAGGCAACAAATAAAGTGAAAGTCTCCTGCAGGTCAAGTTTCTCATCCAAATTTCATGCTATATTAATGAAAAAGGCAGGTTAAAAAAACCCAACATGCCTGGTATGAGCTTACTTTTAGAAAATAAAATATATTAATATGTACTCATAAGGGAAAGCCTGTAGGATTTACATTTAAATTGTTAAGGTTGGGGACTTCCCTGGTGGTCGGTGGTTAAGACCCAGCACGGGTTTGATCCCTGGTCGGGGAACTAAGATCCCGCAAGCCGCATGGCTCAGCCAAAAAACCAAGAAATATTTGTTAAAGTTGTTTGGCGAAAGAGTAGATATTGATGGCATTTCTCATAGACAGCTTTGGCTTTTCTGTGGTTTTCTCATTGTCTGTTACCTTATGCAATCTGAAAAAGCCCATGTAACAGTTAAGTGAGCCTCCCCACTCCCCTCACCTGCTATCATTTGGCTACGTGATTCCCAGGGCCTCTTGTGAAGACTCAGGTGTCCTATGTTGTCTTAGGCAGCATTACTGAGGCTGGGAGTTGTGCCAGGGACCCCAGTAAACATTCTCAGTAAACATTCAAGTGTTGAAGAGATGGGTGGCTTGTGGTCCTGGGGTTTGGCACTTTCCTGAGAGGAGTCCTAGATTTGCAAGAAGAATGTGTTAAGCTAAGCACAAATTTGGAACTCAGGGCACCCTGGGCATCAGTGAGGACAAGCAAAATAATCACACAATGGCTTAAGAAATAAAAGTTTATTGGTACATGTAACTGAAAGAGCTTCAGACACAGTTGGATCCAGGTGCTCAAGTGGTGCCTTCCAGAATCTTCAAGGCTCTATATTCCTTTGCTGGCTCTGCTCTGAGGCAGGCTCTCTTTGTGTGGTAGTGAGATGACCCATCAGCAGCTTCAGAGTCACACTCCAGGAGCTCAGCAATCCCAGCAGACACAGGGCTTGTCTCTCCTTGGGGCTCCAGAAAAAGTCGCAGGGAGTCCCTGATTGGCCAGGCTTGGGTTTTCTACCCACCCTTGGATCATTCTCTGGGGTTCTGATTGGCTGGATTCTGGGTCACGAGATCATCTAGCCACCAAGGCAATAGGGCCAGCTCTACCAGAATCCACGGACTGGGAGGAAGCGGGGTCTTGTTCTCACGGGACAATGGGGGGCTATTTGCAGACGGCAGATCTCTTCTCCACTAGCTGTGCGCACGAAGCATGAAGCACAGAAATGCCCTTTATCAGGAAAGCTGGATTAACCACAACACCCTGCCCTCAGTTCTTCCAAAGTGCAGAAGAGGGAGGCCCCATGAAGGGTGGGGAGGTGGCGTGGGGTGCATGGTGAGAGAGGGTGGGGGTGGAGGAGTCCTGCCTGGGCACCATTTTAAAGACTCAGTGAGTGACTGTGGTCAAATCAGCCCCCTGTCCAGGCCTCAGTGTCCCCATCTATAAAGGAACCTTAATCTGGCTGAAGTCGACAGGTTTTAGGATGGTGCTGTGTAATTTTCTGATGAAATTATTGGGGTATAGCTGCCCCTCCCTTTCCACTGACTCAATAATTTCTTAATGGAATCCAGTTTATTGCTGTGATCCATGCTGGCAGGGGAATGATATAGTTTTTCCAGGAGGGGCCTGTTACATTGGCTGCAAGAGAAGGGGAGTTTGGAGGCTATTTCTGGCAAAGAGTGAGGTGGGTGAAAAATGTAGGGGTGGGAGATGACAGGAGCACTTGGGGAGAAAATCTGAGCCAGCGACTCGTGCTCAAGATCTGGAAAGAAGGGCTGGCACTGTGGGTGAGGAGGGGCTGGGCCGCCAGGGTCGGCAGGGTGAAGCCACGGCAGCTGAGTGGGGGGAGCTGGTGGGAGAGGAATGTCCCTCTTCCTGGCACCTGTCCTTGGGCTTGTCGACCTTTGACCCCATCCCACAAATACTCCTGGAGAGGAAGGCAAGGAGGTATGCTTCCTTAGTGCCCATCAGGTACCTGCACCTAAAACAGAGATATGAGTAACAAACTATTGAGAGCCTGCTGTGGGCTGTTCTAAGTGTTTACATGGATCAGCTCAATCAAGCCTCACAGCTGAATGAAATAGGCATGGCTATCAGCCGCATTCTACAGATGGGCTCAGAAAGGTGAAGTGACTTGCCCAAGGATACACAGCCTGTGAGTGATGGAGTCACACTCAGCATCTGGGTGCCTGTTAGGATGGGCAGACTGGAGTCAGAGGCAAGGAATGGTTAGGATGCAAGTGCTGGGTGAGCCAGGGGTGGAAGGAAACAATCATCTTGAGGAGGGAGGGTGGAAATCTGGAAAAGGCAAGCCTTAACCTGTGCCTTAAAGGATCTGTGCAATTTGAATAGGATAAAATGTGCAGGGAAGGGCTTTCCAGCAGGAGGGAACAACACAAGCAAAGGCATAGAGGCAAGCAAGTGCCAGGACACTTGGGACAGAGCAAGCAGCCTGGCAGGGGCTCTGGCAGCGCTTTGTGGGTCATGAGGCCACCTGAGCAGTAGGCCGAGGGCGGTACTGCTGTGTCCTGAGAGTGCCTTGAGGCCTGGAATCCCCAGCATTCGCCAGGAAAGCTGAGAGGAGGCTGTGTCCAACCCCCTTGTGTGGTTTCACGGACCGAGGGGCAAAGTCCGGCAGCCTCGGGCCCCTGAGGCAGAACTAGAGGACCTGGAGGGGCAGGAAGCCCTGCTCCTCTTGGATGTACACGGAGAAGTCCACTGCTTGCCTGGGCGGCTGTGGATGGAAAGGAAGCTGGCCATTTCTTCCCGTGAGCCGGAGGAGAATGGCCTCTATGTGAGCCACAACAAAAAGGCTTTTCTGCCAAGTCAGAGGGGGAGGAAGCGGCCAGCTCAGCCCTGCCCCAGCCTGAAAGGAGGCTCTGTTGGTGGCCCTGGGGTCTTCGATGTCTAGAATGTGTGAGGAGGGAAGGCCAGGGTGGTCAGGGGCCTCCTCATCCCTGCTGGATTCTCCAGCAGCATGGGGGTGGGGGTGGGGGCGGGGGCGCTGGGCTGCTGTGCAAGTCGTTCTGTCTGGGTTCTAATCGTCTACTTCCTGGCTGTGTGACTTTGGCCAAGTCACTTCACCTCTCTGAGCCCCGCTCGTCTCGGGAGTGAAATGTAAGCAAGGGAGCATGCAAGACGACTGGAGTCGTGATCACACACTGAGCACTAGCCAGCACTTGACAGCCAGTGTCCTCCGATCATCCTCCCAGCAGCCAGTGGGGTAGGTCATGTGATACCCTCCACTGAGGTTTAAGTGCCGGTAGCACCAGGGCTGAAGCCCAGGACGTGCTGGACTCTAAAAACCCAAGCTGTGCAAAAGCAGAGGAAAAGAGGCTGGAAGGAAATACACCGAGCTGTCCACACTGGCTGGGGGAGTGATGGCAGCTTATCTTTTCCTTCTTTTTGTTTATCTGTAATGTCTTGCCTGTTTTATTTGGGAATTAGCAAACTATAAAGAAACAAAAGATGCTGAGGGAATGGGGGGCTGGGAGGGGCCCAAGGTGAGCTTAGGTTACAGCTTGATTTTAAAAAAACAAGCCACGTTAAAGGTGTGGGCTTCTGCTTAATCCTGGGGAGGAGGGGGTCACTGGAGCTGCCGGGCTGTCTGGGGCTGGGGAGAGAGGGCCCAGGTGCTCCCCCACCCCTCGTGCCTCACAGACTTCCACACACCTGGGCCCCTGAGCAAGGATAAACTGGGCTCGTGAGATGGGCTGTTACTTGAGCTGCTGGGTTTCTTTGAGCTTCTAGCCGGGAGCTGGGGCTGGAAGGCTCCTCAGGCAGTTTCCTGAGGAGGTGAGGCCTCTGCTAAGTCTCCCCTCCAGCTGCGGAAGAGCTAGGCGAGAAGGCCTTTCATCCTGTCCTCTCTTGTCCCAGTGCCCCACACCGCCCTCCTCCTGCCTGGTGACCTCTGGGCTTCTGGGTGACCCTAAGGCTTCAGGCAGGAGGCAGACCTGGTGGGGCCCCGCGGCTGCTGCCACAGGAAGACTGACGAGGCAGCATCTACCCGCGCTCCCCCCACATACACACACCCAGTGCCACCCACCAAGGCCCCTGGGCTGGGGAAAGCACACAGGCGGTTTCCTAGCTGAGCCTGAGTGGCCTCTGGGGCTTCCGAGGGCCAGCATTTCCTACGCTCCTCAGCCAGTTTTCAACACAAAGAGAGGAAAGGGCGGGATGAAGGGGGCACGCAGCTGCGGGGGAGGGTGGGCCTGGAGCAGGCTGGAGGACCCTACCTAAGGAGCTCTGGGGGCCTGGCCTGCCCCGTGGCTGAGCATCGCAGTCCTGGGTGCGCAGGCTGGCGCCCAACAGGATGGGCCCAGAGGTCGGACATGGAGTGCAAGGCTCACCAGCCAAGCTCAGACCCGAGGGCAGAGACGCCCGTCTGCTGCACTCCTGGGCATCGTCTGCCCCCTGCCCGGGGCGAGGTTTTCTGCTTCTTCGAAGAGGGCAGATCCTGGGTGGCCCCTCACCTTCTGGGCAGAGCATGTGGATGAGGGGAACTTCTGGAATCCACAGTGGCATCGTTTCTCATCTCTTCCCATCCAAGCTGGGTCTTCAGGCTGCCTAGAACCAGTCCGGATGGGTGGGAAGGCTGGGTGGCCTGGACTGGTTATCCCACCCTTCCTAGACGTGCAGGGTGTGCGGGAAGCTGGGTGCCCTTTCTCACCATGAAGGAATGGCCAGTAAGGTCCCCACCCCTTCTCTGCCCGACCACAGCAGGGCCACCCCTGGTCCCCTGCCTCACCCTCCTCTGGTGAGGTGAGGGTCTACTGAGGGCAGCCGCCTCCCACTCTTCCCCAGAGCTCTGCCCCTTCCAGGGCCATCGGGAAGGAGCCCCCGCAGAACTGTGAACGAGGTCTCTTTGGCGTTGGCGGGGGGGCAAGTCCCCTAATCCCAGCCTGGACCACGCCCTCCCCACCCTAGTCACCTGCAGCCCCTCCAGCTGTAAGCTCCAGCCCAAGGCCTCTTACAAAGGAGGCACACTCGCCGGCTGTACAATTTAATCAGTGCAGATTATTTACAGAAAGAAACGTATGGGGGTGGACACTGAGCCCCTCCCTCCCCACCCCCCTTGGCTGGCTCACCGGTGGTTCTGAGGATGGAGGCGGGAGGAAGCTGCTGGACCCGCACTGGGGCCAGCCCCTGAGGAGCCCCTCCCCGCAGGGGCCTCAGAGATTCTGGGCGGCAGACCTGCTTGCTCAGGGCTGCAGGGAAGCAGAGGGGACAGAGCCGGCTGTACAGTACCATTTCCCACAGCAACCTCGCCTCCTGCTTACTTTGGGAAGGAAAAGAGGGAGGAATCATCTCCATGCTCAGGGCTGAGCCCAGGACGGGGAGCATCTCCAGGCTACCACTAGTGGGCTCTTCTGGGGGCTCCCCAGCCCTGTCCCACAGCCTGTGTGAGGGGATGAGCTGCTGGCCTCTCCCTACCAGTGCCCCTGGGGGACAGGGAGCTGGCAGGGAGGAACACCCCCAGGCTGGTGGGCACGTGCCTGTGGACATCTACCGTGCGCCAGCCTGGGTGCCCATCCGCCCCTCTCTCCCCGGGAGAGCCAGGACACTGGCAGCTGAGCCTGAGGCTGCTGGGGTTCTGAGACCTCTGAGGATGGTGTTGTGGGTGAGAGAGGGAGGGAGGAGGCTTACGGAAAGAGCCCAGTTGGGGAAAGAGCCCAGTTGGGTCATGGCTCAGAGAGGAGAAAGTGGGTGGGGGTGGAGACCCAGCCTGGGGCCGAGGCTGGTGCTACCCTTGGGGAAGGGGCCTCGGCAGACCCCCTTTGGTCCTTGGTAAGGCAGGCCCAGGGCCCCTTCTCCAGAGAGGGAAGGAGGTGCGGGCTCAAGGGTTCCAGGGGAGCTGGGGGCTGTTGGCCCTGTGCTGGCCAGGGGCAGGGTAGGTTCTTAGGCACAGGGAACCAGGCTGCTGGAGTTGTCAGAGGTGGGTGGGAAGGAACCAGACCTCAACAGGACTCTCTTGATCAGCGGGCCACCTCTCCCTCTGCCCCCTCTGGCCTGAGGCTGCCACTGGGTGAAACGTCTTTCTAAGACCACAGAGACTCAGAGGGCTGGAGACCAGTTAGGCCCCACCAAGCTCCAAAGCCAGCAGAGCCCTCGTTTCCGGCCCTGGTGCTCAGGCTGAAGCACAGCCCAGCAGTCCTTTGGCCACTCTTCCAGCCGGGCTTTCTGACCCTCTGCTCATCTGGCTAAGCCAGAGTGGGAGGGAGCCTAATTCCCTGTCTGGTGCAGAACTACATTTAGAAAACTCTAACCCCCTGCCCTGAGGGACCGCCCTGGTCAAGAAAGTAAGAAGAAATGCTCAATTAGTGTGCAAAAAAAAAAAAAGATACCTGGGCATAAATAAACAAGGGGGCAGGCCTGGCAGGGATGTCAGAGGGCCTGGAGGGGCCCCCACCCAGGGGCTGAGGGAACCACTGAAGGCTCTGGATGAAAAGGCCCCAGGAGCTGTCTCAGAACCACAGGCGCGGCCAGCCTGGCCCCTTAGCACCGTGAGGAGCAGGAGGGCTGGTGCGGAGGGTCAGACCCACTCCTGCAGGGAGCGCTTGCAGTACAGGAGCATGCGGGGCGCGCCCTTGCGCTGCATCTGCACCAGGGCGTAGGTGAGGCCCAGGATGCAGAGCAGCAGCAGCATCGGGGGCACCAGCACCATCACCATGTTCACCGTCCGAGTGACCTCCTCCATCTGCACCACCACGCGGCTGCCCCCGTCCTTGTCCGTCCCCTCCCCGAAGTCCCCCTCTTTGCCGCCAGGGCCCGCCTCGTGGCCCTCGTTGCCCTCCTCACTGTCACCGCCCGCCCCGGGCTCTGCACCCCCGTCAGGGTTGAAGGGTGGACGGGCCACGTCAGGCCAGTGGGGCTCCGGCTCCACGTGCTCTTGGCAGCCCATGAAATCCCGCAGGATGGACTTGGGGTAGCCGGGCTCCATTCGCAGGCGCTCGTTGTCAAACTTCCAGTATTTGGTGCCCTTGTAGAAGTAGGTGTAGGCTGCGAGGGCAAGCGGACCGGGGGGGTGTCAGGCTGGGCCCCCCACGGCCAGAGGCCTCGAAGGAGGCCAGGGCGAGCTGAAGGGGCCCCAGCTCTAAAACACCATCCTTCTAACTTGCTTCCCTGGGCATCTTCAAGTCTGTCCCTTACCAACTTATAGGAGCCAGACCATGCTCAGAGAAGAACAGGGTTTAGGTCAGGGGCACGACTAGAATCCTGCGCTTCCTGGCTGGGCTGACATTGCCTAGGGCGGCGCACAGAAGGGTCCGGTAGCCTGCTGGATTGTGGGCTACAGTCAGGAGACCCAGGCCTGGCTTCTCCCTGCACCAGAGAGGCCAGTGTCTTGCTCAAGGCCACACAGTCAGCCTGCATCAGACCTGGAGAGGGGACTGATGCCACCTCAGACCAGATCTCTGGTCTTGGGCACTCCACCCACATCCCTTTAACTCCAGGAAGGGTCAGGTTTGAACCACCAGGTGCGTCTATACTCAGCTGAGCAGCACGAGGAGGTCAGAGCAGCTGCAGAGTGAAACCATCATGCATGGAAGCCGTGTGACACTCACAGCAGCTGTGTGACCCATCAGAGCATTAGCAAAGCCAGCCGGGTCTCCCATGAGGCTGAAAACCCAGAGGCTGAGAACCAGGGCTGATGGGTTTTCTTAAACTCACCAGAGACCCTGCTGGAGAAATAAAAGCCACAGCTCCCTGTTGCTCAGTTATAACAACAGAGATCATGCTTCCCTGCCAAGCGGGTAAGGGGGCGCCCCGCGAGGACTCCCACTCCCGACTCTCTGAGCCAAGCTCACCGCCCACCCCCACCAGGCTCAAGGCTCTGTGGGGATCGGGGCAGCTCTGAGCACCAGCTCTGGACACAGGCAGGTCTGGCTGGACTCTTGACTCCGTAACTTCCTCACTGCGGGATTTGGGGCCCTTTACGCAAGCTCTCTTTGGCCTCTGTAAATGGGGTAAATGGTAGCCTGGCACAGCTGTGTCCCCCATGCATGCCATCTCGATGCTGCTGACCTCAGGCAAGCCCTGTTCTCTGTGTATGGGGGAGGGGGAAGGGGGAGTGCCGGGTAGACTGGGAGGGGGCTGGCCCTGGTACCTGCATCGCCGCTCAGGAAGGCCCCTTTAGGGGAGGTGGGGATCCCCTGCCACACGCTGATGGGCTTGGGATAGCCGGGGTCTCCACGCTGTGTGTCCTCATTGAAACGCCAATACCTGTGACCAAAAGCACCGGGCTGCGGGCCAGCTGGGGCCTGGGGCCTGGAGCCCGGTCCGCACGGGCCACGGCTTCTTTCTGGGCAGGCCTGAGGGTGGGGGCCCAGTGTGGGCCTCTTCCCTTTCGAGGAGGGGTGCTCACCTGTCCTCTTGGAAGAAGAAGGTGTGACCTGTCGGCTCCCACCAGATGGCTGTGTCAATGCGGTCGTAGGGGATACCCAGGCCGTAGCTGGTCAGTGGCTGTGGGTAGCCAGGCTCCAGGTTCGCTTCTCGGAAGAGCCAGTAGCGGCCGCCTGTGGGAGGGACGCGGGGGTGAGGACAGGCCTGGGGCCAGTGGGGGGTGTGCAGGAAGGGGGCACCGGGAGGGATAGTCTGGGCTCCCAAATCTGTTCACATCCATTACCACACTCACCACACACACACACACACACAACCTCGTACACAGGACAGGCACTGACACCTACACACCCATGACAACATACAGAGCAACTCGCCCTCGCATCACACAGTGGACACTCATGGACACCTGCGACACGCCCACTTACACACGTACACATTGCCGGGTCACACCTGTACACACCCCACACACAGTTGCACTGTATACGGGCCTCCACTCCCACTTGAACACCCACCCCCCACACAGTTCTTATACAGAGGAAAGAGGGGGAGCCCTGCCTGGCCTCTGGGTCTGGGGGCTGCATCCCTGGGGCACCCCGGTGCATGGCCCAGGGCTCCTTACTTTTAGTGTGGACCCAGCCCTGTCCTCGGGGAGTTCCTGCCTGGTTGAGGCTTGGGCCAGTGGGGCTGGGGACACAGCTGATCCATCAGGGGTGCTGCCCTTGAGGCCCTCTGGGCCGAGCCAGAGGGAGGGCTGAGGGGAGGGAGCTCCACTGTCTCCACAGACAGACTCAGGAATCGTGCCCCAGAGTGGGCTCGGGGACCCATTCTTATGAGGAAGGGGCACAGCATGCAAGGAAGGAGGGTGATGGGGCGGAGCCCCTGTGCTGCAGAAGATGGACACTTGCCTCCAACCAGAGCAGCCTCTGCCGCCCAGGCCTCTGGTCTCTGTCTACGTCCCCAACGCCTGCCTTGCTGCCAGGACTCGCCTCCCCCGAGTACGCCCCCAGTGGGGAACAAGACGAGATGCGCACGGTCCTCCCCTCTCCTCCTCCCTCAGTCCCGGCTGGGTCAGAGGTCAGGCCAGCGGTAAGGGCAGGAAGGCCGCCCAGTCCCCTCCCTCCTACCTGCCCCAGCTCACCTTTGAAGAAGACAAAACGCCCATCTTGGCGCTCGTAGGCAGCACTGATGTCACTGGGCAGACCACGCCAGAAGTGCCCGATGGGCATGGGGTAGTTGTCCAGGACCCGGTTGTGCCGGACCCGCCAGAACCAGCGGCCCTGGGGAGGGCATGGGTGTGAGCGAGCATGGCAGGCTTGCTGCCTTGGCCTGGGGGGAGGGCCCCCTCGACCCACCCATTCCCCGGTCAGGGAGGGTCCAGGGGGAGGTGGCTTAGGAAGCCAGGGCGGTACCAGGGAGAGAGCCCGGGTTGGGTGTGGACTCCTAGGCTTATTGTACGATTCCAGGCAATTCTCTTGTCCCTCAGGCCAGTTCCTTCTTGGTCTAGGGTCTGATGGCTCCCCAGGGGCTGCTCAGTGAAGCAGGGGTGGAGGCGGGGCAAGGGTCTGGGGGAGAAGTGGGAGGGTGCTCTCTGCTCTGAGCCTGGGCCAAGGGGCTGGGGAGGCACAGGCAGGGCCAGACCTTGAACACGAACATCTCCCCACGCAGCACGGCCACCGTGTCAAAGTCCCCGTCGCAGATGTTGGGGCCATACTGGTCGGGCCGCTCCGTGGCTCGAGGCTGGGCTGGGGGGCCTGGCTTTGGGGGCTGCTCCGGCTTCCCACCTGGGGGAGGTAGCTGAGGGGGCCTGGGGGGCCGGTGGTCTGGCCGGCCTGGCCGCCGGGGGGTCACAGTGGGAAGAGGCCGGGTGGGATGTGGCTGGCCATCTGGGGTGCCTGCGGAGGGCAGCAGGGGGAAGTGAGGGGGTAGCCCTGGAACTCAGCCAGGATGCCAGGGTCTCCTACTTAGAGCCCTGGGAGCCTGGGGTCCCCAGCCTGGGGAGACCTGTGCTCCATGGGCAGCCCACCCAGGCGAAAGGCCCTATCTGGCCACAGCAGACCCCTCCCCCGCACGGCCATCAGCCCTGGGAGGACCTCCATCCTCTTCCACACAGCCCCTTCCTTGACCTCCCCACACTGGGCTTGGGTCACTGCGCCCCTGAGGCTGCCGCTGGCTCCACCCCTCCTCGGTGATGTTCCCCTCAGGATGCCAGCCTGCTCCAGTGGAGGCTCCAGGAAACAGTGGACACAAGCAGAGGGAAGAACTTGGTTCCCAGGTGGCCAGGAACACAGTGAGAGCTCAGGGTGGGCAGTGAGTGTGGCCCTGACCCACTGAACTGGCCCCCAGGACACCTCCCCACTGGAGGCCTTCTCTGGTGGGGCCTGGTTGCAGTGGGGCAGCAGGGATGCCACCTGCCTCAAAGGCACTGGGAAGTGATAAACCAGCAACACTCAGCAGAGAGCCTGGGACAGGCATGGGCTGGGAGTGACAGTGGGTGGAATGGGGTCCTGGGACCCCAGGGACACCCTCGGTCTAATAAGAATATCACTCAGGCTGAGGAGGAAAGGGGGGCAGTGAGGGGCCCTGGGGCCATCATGAAAGCTCTGGGTGAGGGCTTTGAGGGAGGGCCAGGTCCTGGAGTCGGCCAGCCCTGGGTTTGATTTCTAGCACCACCATTTACTCACTGAATGATGTGGACAACCACTAATCCTCTCTGAGCCTCAGTTTCCTCATCTACAAAATGGGGGTAGCAGTAGTACCTACGCCTCGTAGGGCTGGGAGTTGAGAGCAGCGTGCAGAGACCACGGCCACACCCGTGCCGCCCGCTCACCATACAGCTGCTGGATGCCCCGGAGGTCGTCCTCGGGCAGCTGGAAGTTGTCAATGTCCATCCACTGGTAGAATGGTGCCATGATGGCGCTGGGGTTGCTTGAGTGCTCCAGCCCCAGTGCATGGCCCAGCTCATGCACTGCTACCAGGAAGAGGCTGTTCCCTGTAGTGGGGGCAGGCAGCACAGTCAGCTCTGACCTGGCCCAGGTCCTGGACACCCCAGACAGGGCTGGGGTGGGCTGAGGGTACTCTTAGAAGAAGATAAACTGCTCTGACTTCTGGGCCTCTGGCTTCCCCATCTGGAAAATGGGTACGATGATCCCTTCCCTCCTCTACCACCCCACCTTGGAGATGATGGGCAGTAGACTGAGACCAAACGTCACTGCTCCCGAGGACTGCACGGGGGATGCTCTCTCCTCTGAGCCCTGAGGCTCCAGCTCGCCTCCCCTGTTGTCACCCTGACCAGCTGTTCTCACCATGCAGGTCAGTGCTGGAGAAGGTCCAGGGCTCATCTGCATCGAAATGGGTGTCCCCGCCCAGACCAGGGCCAGGGAAATAGGCGTGGGCCAGAAAGCCACCTGTGCCGTCAAACGGTGAGCTGTCGCCGTGGAAGCCAGAGGCAAAGAGTACCATGATGTCGGCCTCCTTCTGCCGCCGCAGCCGTATGTCCTCATAGGGTACCTCCTGGAAGACCAGGGGCGTGGCCTGCTCCCACACGCGGAAGGCCCGACGCACAGCCTCCAGCGAGTGGTACCAGCCCAGCTTCTCCGTGTAGTTCTGGATGCTGCAGGTGGGCAGAGAGAGGTGTGAGTGAACACAGGGCCTGGGGCTGCTGTCCACTGCTAGCACTCACTGGGTTGGGGGTGGGGACACATGGTCTGAAGGAAAGGGGATAAGATCTGAGCTGGTTCATGGACAATGCTCATCAATATCAACTGTTAGTTTACTTTGACATGAATTTGGAAAAAAAAAAAAAAGAACTAATGTGAAGCCAAGGAATTCATTAGGCTATCACTGAATAAGGTTGCATTGTGCCAAATAAGCTTATTTTAAGAAAGAAAAACATTAAGTAACTAAAAGTATAGGTGATACGTAGCCAAGAGAAAGACCTAGAAAGTGGGATGCAAATGGCTGCGGTTTGGGAAACACAGGCCAACAGGTTCTGAATGTTGGGCTCCAGGGTCAGGGTGACCTGAGTTCAAGGCTTGGCTCTAACATTTTCTGTGTGACCTTGGGCAAGTGACTTAGTCTCTCTGAATTTTAGTTTCATCATCTGTAAAATGGGAAAAGGAGGGCAGCGCTTTCATCAAGGAGTGCCTGGGAGGATTAAATGACTTAACTCAGGTAGAACATGGGCACATTATGAGCCTGCACATGAAAAAAGCATGATGAAGCCTGTTCAAACTCAGGACTGCTGGCTTCCAGAACATACCTCTTTCCAACATGCTGCTTCTCTACTACCAATGTTCTGCAGTTTAGTAGGTTAAATCCATGTATAATTCTAAAAGAGCTTTTTCTCTCTTTATATTTTACCCTACTATCCATATTCTCCTAAAAACAATTCTATCATTATTGCAGATAAATATTAAACAAATATACCAGCCCCTAATAATAAGTATCTGTCCTTCTAGATTTCCATTGACTTGAAGAGTACAGATGAAAGGCAACTCTGCCTCACACTTTACCCAAACAAAACTGTGATGCCTATAAAGGGTATATATTCTGATTTTTTTCTTTCTTACATAATTTTATTCTGAGAACACGTAAATGTTAAGCATTAACAAGCATCACACACACACACACACAAAGCATGATGAAGCCTGTTATCTCCCACATAAAGCAGATTAAGAGTCCATGTGCTGGACAGATCTCCATCAAAGATCATGAATCAACTCATGGATCATGAATTCACTCTGGCAGCCTGGGTCTATGTGACCTTGTGCGCTACTCTTCCTCAGGAGATGGAGCTGCGGGTGGGGTCATGG
>RJWK010019869.1:0-31975 GCA_004363435.1 Platanista minor | reverse complement strand
TTTTTTTTTTTTTTTTTTTATGTTTATCTCCACCTACCCCAAATTCACTTGGCAAGTCTTATGCACATAATAAATGGTCAATATATATGTAATGGGTAAATATTTTTAAGATAGTCTTAATTTCCCTAAAAATGAATGTGCACGAATCTACCATGTAGTAAACACTTTCTTTCATTTTCTCTTCTCACAAAAACGATCATATCCTCTTAAAGTAGATATTTGTTTCATGTTAAATAATGAGATCTTTGTAATGAAGTGACATAACATACTAAGTGTACTTTCAATTGCCTTTCCTTTTGTGCTACTAATGGAGAAAAATAGACTTATTCCTTGACATGTGTTAATCAGGCAAACACATTATTCCCACAGACTCTCACTAATTGGTCAGTTCTTCAGTAACCAAGTTTGGCAGAGTACGTTGTGGTAGTTCCCCATTCAAGTTAGCATTTATAAGAACTGAATGCTTAGAGTCCTTCCTGCTATATGAATGGTATGTTCTGTAGATAAATGGCTGCATCTAGGAGTTGGCATATTGATCATTGTCATCTGTTCTTTCCCTCTGAGCGCTTGTGTTCTTGTATATGATCTATCCTGCTGATTCTTTGTATTGACATTGGTGTTGCCACAGTATACACAGAGATAAAGAAAAAAATAAAGTACAATAAAATTAGAACCAGATGTGAAATTAGAGATGTTTCAAAATTAAATGAAGGGCTATAAAGCTGTTTGCTTGCTTTTCTCTTAAGGCTATAGTAGCAAGTAGAGAAGGAATTTGGGAAGAGTGACATAGAGTCCTTGGGAGAATAAGGATGTTACAAAGGTAAACAGAGAGGTACCTAAGCACTCCTTGACAAAGTGAGGCTATTGGTGCAGATTTCAGGCACCTTTTTTTTTTTATATTATCGTACCACATGATTACATTTTTATATATTTTTAAAAAACAAATAATAATTATTTCTCAATGCAGTTCCACTCTGTTTTTCAGATTTGTACTATGGTGGGGAAGCTTTCTCTGTAGAGCAGCCACAGTCTTTTACTTGTCCCTATTGTGGAAAAATGGGCTATACGGAGACATCTCTTCAAGAACATGTTACTTCTGAACATGCAGAAACATCAACAGAAGTGGTAAGTGAAGCAGCCTTGTGTCTAAATGATATGGTAAAGTATATTATTTCGAACATAAATAAAGCCATGTCACTATCATCTACCTCCTGCTAAGTGTACTGTTAGTTTGTGTGATAACTGTTAAATTATCTTTTAACAGCAAATTTTACACATCCTAGGAGGGAGGCTGCATGTGTACGAGATGATGCCCCCTATTTGTCCCCACTAGCCTTTCTTGCCATGTTGCTAAAAGCACGATGTGGAATCTTAACCAAATTCAGGAGCCTTCAGTAAACACGTGGTGGAAAGGTTTAAAGCACCCCAACCTGCAACACATCTCTTTCCATAGTATTCTAGCTGCCTGATCAATTTCTCTTTTATAAGGAAACCTTCACAAGGAAATTTTAAAATCTTTGGTCATATACTAAGCAGAAATCTGTTGTCACATCTCATTGTGACATATCACTGACCTTCCTTGGTTTTCATCAGATCATATCTCTTGCTTCATAGGTCGGAGCTTTGAGGTCCCTAGAAGTTCCTCCTACTCTGATCTTTGCCAGTGGCCAGGGACCCAGAATAATACACAAAGAAAATCTTGGCTTGAAAGCTTTTTGGATATTTTACTTGACACCTGAGTCAGCGTATATCCAACTTCAAGAAATGATGAGTGCACCCCGAAGAGTCCCCTTCCCCCCGTTTACCATTGGTAACAGTAGATAAAGTGAGCCATGAGAGCTGGAACTGTGGGTGTGGAACTCGGAGAGTTTGGGCACAAGCATTTGCACATTGCTTCAACTCATAAGCTCCTGAATGTACTCAAAACAAATTAACTGAAACTCAGGAGAAGAAAAGTAGTAGTGTATCCAAGGACGCACAGCTAGTAAGGGGCAGAGTCAGGTGTTTGAACTCAGCCAGAGTCCCTCTGGGTTGTAGAGTCCCTACTTAACCACTGTCTTATTCTGTCTCCACTACAGCCCTGCTGTTACAGCTGTGAGGGTACAGGTTCACTGTTATCTCCACTTACACTGCTAGTTGATGTTAAAGTTGTTATAAGATTTATAGTTCAAACAGTTGGTAAATTTACATTATGTAGCTCTCAAATCAAATTTTACTGTCTAACAACTCAAAAATGCTCTCATCTTGCACCTTGGGGGACCTCAGAACACTATTGTCACATTTTACTTGTGTTTTTAATTTGTTCTTTTTATTCCACAAAGGTGATTTTGCTTCCTTTTGGAATGGTCCCAGATAACAGTGTGAAGAATGAATGCTGATTTGATTGCATCTCTGTCCTGGTTGTTGTGGGAAAGTTGGAATAATTTCTCTTTGATTTAAATTCTGTTAAGTTTGAGAATTTATTTACCTAGATATAGTAAGGAGGGGTTTCCCTATTGTAAACCTGGCACTCTTAAAATCATTATTATATTAGCCAGTAGGCCCTAGTGTAGTCATTCCATCACCCCATTGGGACAGGACAATGTGTCTGTTTTCCCATCTAAAATTGGGGAATCCAGTGGAAATTCAAGTCCTCTCCATGAATGAAAAGCTAATTATTCATTTTTTTAAATGAGAGTCAACTACCAGCAGCCTTGCCTTTATTTTTTTCCAGAGAGTAAATACAATTTATTTATACTCCTTTGTACCTGATACACAGTTTGAAAATTAAATACCATCTACAAATAGTTTTATGGTCTGTCTCTCATATGTTGTGTTCAGTTATATGCCTTCGTTTAGTTCCCCAACTTTTGGAACATAGCTCAAGGCAGCGACCATACCATTTTTTCATATTAGTATTTGTGGAATATTTTAAGGATTTCTCCCTCCTCATGGGCTCTTAGTCTGCATGAGCACTGCATCTACCTCGGTTCCCACTCATTGGCACACCCAGACATTTCAAAGTGAAAAATAGCAAGCAGGCAAGAATCTTTGATACACAGGTGCTTGATTCTTTGAATCATGTAGGTCGTGTCCTAGATCCGGGGCTGACATCAGCAGGTGTACCACGTGTGGAATACTGACCAGTGCCCATGTTCAATGATTGCTGCCTATGCCTTGCCAGGTGTTAAGTATTTTGAATACCTCTAGGTATATATGTGAAACACATTATCAGCTCTCATGTGTTACAGTTATACGTAAATGTCCATGTGATATTATTATGTGTCCCCTCTCAACACCCTCCCCACTGTGTTTTGCCAAGTCATGGTAATTAAAACATTTTTGAATTCTGGAGTTCAGGAGTGACTCATGTCATTTTGGAAGGTAGGGAATTAGATTCACATAATGACTGTATCTCTGTTTCTATTCCTGTTTATATTTTTCTTCCTAAATGCCCAATTTGCTATCCTTCTTTGCCCCTGCATTTCCTGCATATCTCCTCTGTATCACCAGCTTGTACCTTCCTCTAGGACTTAAGGATCTCACTCCTCTAACCAGCATCCCTTTGGAACATTTAGGAGCGAGAGGATATATCCCTGCAGATATTACTGTCACCACTAGTAAGCACTTATTGATGATACCTGACATAGCTAGTAAGAAAGTGTACAGAAGGTTAATTTTTAAAATAACTTTGTAGTCTTTGTCTATATTTTTGTCTCTGTTTTCAACTTGGGACTCTAAGGCCCCAACCTAAGATTTGCCTCCATTCTTAAGATTAATTTAAGATTGCTCAAGAGGCTTTTGATTTTGAGGATCTGGAGGATCCTTCAAAACTAGATATTATTAAAAACATCTGACATAGAATGCATAGTGAAGATGATTAAAAATTTTACAAGCAGATTGGGTATAGTCTCAGGGATCTTTTTATAAACACCAAATCTGATAAGCAGTGTGACTTTGAAGTTAAGCACAAGTTCTGAAAAACCCTCATAGTAATGAAATCTGGTAGATTGAGACAACTAACTAGTTTTTGGTTGCGGGAAGAATTCAGAGGGGAAGTAGCACACTATGTAATTATCGAAATACATCAAGCTGGTGGTAGACGTGAGCGCTGGAGGTCAGTGGGATTGCAAACATGAGGGATTTGTTGAGGAAGTGGTAGGAACGTGGAAGAAACACGGTGGGAAAGCTTTAAACATAAAAACATTAAGCATCGGGCTTCCCTGGTGGCACAGTGGTTGAGAGTCCGCCTGCCGATGCAGGGGACACGGGTTCGTGCCCCGGTCCGGGAAGATCCCACATGCCGTGGAGCAGCTGGGCCCGTGAGCCATGGCCGCTGAGCCTGCGCGTCCAGAGCCTGTGCTCCGCAATGGGAGAGGCCACAGCAGTGAGAGGCCCGCGTACCTCAAAAAAAAAAAAAAACACACAAAAAAAATAGGCTTTGATTGACTGTTACTACTTGCATTCTTCTTCTTCAAAGAATGCAGTTGGATGCTGTCTGCTTTTCTGTGAACTAACAATGGTGTTTTATTTAATAATAGTGGAGGAATAACATAAAACTACCGTTGCTACAGGCAACCGTATAGCTACTACTCAATTGCATTTAGCTAGAGAGATTATAGAAGACCAGGATTTGGTACTTTTACCATTTGTGCTTTTCATTACTTTTGACTCAGAACACTTTCTTTTTTATAAATCACTTTTTTACTATCTTTAGTATTTGGCTATCTGCACATTTTTAATAATAGTTGTTTTGAGCATATTTACTTGTTTAAAATCAGATAGTAATACTTTTGATTTTAAGGGTGATACAGCCATTGGTTTCCCAGTAGATTTTTGAGTTGATAGCACAGAAGGAAATGATAGGAGACACGTTGGGGATTCCAGATTGTTCTAGGATAATTCAGTTGATGTGTGTGTCATGATATTTTAAAAGCCATTTCTATAAGAGATGTTTTCCTTATGAAAACCAGGAGGGGGATCATTGAGAATATTATGAAAATGAGGTAATAAAAGCTTTCCCAAGAAGGTGTCGTGCCTGGTATTTCAGAGTATATTGTTATCCTGGGTTTGGGTTTTTGTTGCTCTGTACTTCCCTCTGTGTTGAAGTAAACTCCTGTAGGGGAGGGTGAGTAGACAGTTTTCAGAATGGGAAGAACACCCAATATGAGGGGAGCGCTGGGTAAGAGAGCAGCAGGTGGAGAGACATTCATTTTGAGTTCTTTTCTTCTTTGGCCACTGGTTTGGTTTCTTCTTTGTCCTGTGAAATACTGGCTTGTCTAGTTCAGTGTCTGGACAGCTAATTTCAAGTCAGTGCATAGAAGTGGGGCCTCTTCTTGCAGGGCTTGCAGAAAGATTTATAGGGAGGGGGGTATAAATTAAAGATGGGACCTCTCTGGCAGCTATTGGAAAATTATAAGGTAGCTCAGAAGTCCTTTAAACACTTTTCAGCCTTGTCTCTTTTCCTGGTATCCTTTTTTTCCCCATCGTGCCCCTCAGGTTAAAAAAAGGAAAACTGGTTAAGAAAATTATTTGAAGACGCCAGTCTCGGTCTTCATAGCTGAGTTTATTTTTTCTAGGAAATCCTACCAAACTCAGCCTCACTTGACAAACTTGTAATGCTCTTGAGGAGAGCATACAAAGCTTCTGTCATTGCCAGACACTAAACTCATTGTAAACAGCATAAACTCACTAACTTACATAGAGTCATTTCTGACTTTTCACTAAAACTGTTGCTGGCTTTGGGCTCTGCCTCCCTGTGCCTGTCCCCCTGCAGCTCGCAGGTGCTTACTGACACACTACGCAACAAGAGGTGCCCGTTTCCTTTTCTTTCTCTAGGTCTACAGGGGAAGTATATAGCTTACCCCAGGATAGGTGGAAACTGTAAAGCTTACATTGGGGTTTTTCTTCTAAGTACTCATGGATGTGAGTGCTCATATTCAGAGTGAACTGTGAACAGGATAAAGAAATGCGAGCGCCCTGACCCTTTTGGAGTTATTTTTCATTGTGGCTAAATTATGTTTTTTCAAGTGTTATGAATTCCCAGGATATCAGTATACACATGTAATTTAAATCTGTGTCCAAGAAACATGTTTAAAACCAAAACTTTAATTATTTAGTACTTTTAAATCATATATAAAAATGTAAGGAAAACTGAAATTTTTGTATTTAACAAAAACTCCCTAACATTCTAAATGCTGCTCTTTGGAAGCAGGTGACAGTTCCAACCTAAGCATTAAAATGGGGAGAATGGAACTGAGGAGAAAAATAAATTCAATATGAAGTAGCTTATACTTAATTATAAGTTGATTTGAGTGTTCCACTGCAACAGCAGAAAATTAGATTATAATCGAGTTGAACATTGTGATCACTCGGGTCTTGAAAGAACCTGTATCTGTATTGATAAAGCGGTTGGCTAAGGTGCAGGTAGCTACAATTTAGATGGTTCTAGAGAATGCCCAAAATGAGAGTTTGTTGACCATGTAGCATAGATTTTCCACTAGTGCTTTTTGTATGTCCTCAAAGCAAAACTTCACTCTGGTCTTATTTTCATTTTATCTGCAGATTTAATAAGATAAACTACTTTTAATTACACAAAAGATCCCAAAACTTGGAGTTATCAGTTAGCCTTAGCAGTTGTTAATTCAGTAGAATGTCAACTCTCTTTTTAGTATGAGGATTAAGATATAATGCATGTGAGGGGTTTTGTATGTCATGGCTTTAAATTATAATAGCTCCTTTGGGTCACCACTTTTCAGTAAAAAAAACTTTGTTAAAAACACCCCCATTGAATTGCAGGTGATCAGAAAATCTGCCTTACAGAACAAGCCCGTGGTATTTCTAGAGCTGAATTTAAGAGTTCCTCAAAAGGAGAAACATAGATTGTGCCCCAGACGTGAATTGTACCTAAGTATTTACTCAGTAAATACTTAATGAATTAGTTAATCCATAGTAACAAAATTATACAGTATGGCAAATTTAACCAGTCAGAACTTTAACTTTACCAGCTTACCTGGACTTCACAGCGTAAGTCCTTTAACTTACAGAAATTAGGACACAGTTGTAAAGAGCAGCACAAGAGAAGGTATGCTTATCGCATTTCCAGAAGTTGCCCTTATCTTAAATGACACAAGGCTTTACTTAAATATTTTTATTTGAATTTAATACATAGTCTACATAAATATTGTAAAAAAGGAAGACCTCAACTTTAAAAAGAGGCTATTTTTGTAAATGTCCTTTGGACACCTGGTTTGGAACTCAGAGCACAGTAAGCACATAAGTTGCCAGAACACATCATGTAGTGAACTTTGATTTCAGAGCTAGCTTAGGAAAACCTAGGTAACCTTATACTAGAAAATTAGTATAGTATTAAACAATACAGGAAAATTATTTGGCTTGAAATTATGTGCTTTCTTGTGTTATTATTGGGGAGAAACAGCACATTCACATAAGGATGAAGAAATAAGCAGAGCTTTTCTGAAGACAGTAGAGCTATGGCAGTGGGCAGGTTCTTCACTGCATTTTAATTTTGCTTCAGAACTTATAACTCCTCAGATACAAGGCTGTTACTTTTAATCTTTTCAACCATGATTAACTTCATAACTTGACTCACAGCTGTAATAAAGGAATAAGGAATGGAAAAGGGGGAAGGAGTTTTGAAGTAACGACCGGACAAAAAACAGGGAAACACAGGAGGATGGGGGCTGCAGAAGGGCTACTGTGTGAGAGAAAGTGTGGGTGCCGGAGCGGAAATTAACTGAGTTGTTAGCTGTGATGGAGGCAATGGGTCAGGGTGGGGCACAACATTTACTTTGCCCTCAGATGGATGATGTCAGAAGAAAGGCTGTTCTGGGTCGTGCCTGGGTCCGTTATTAAGGACAGCTTAGGGGGCTTCCCTGGTGGCGCAGTGGTTGAGAGTCTGCCTGCCGATGCAGGGGACGCGGGTTCGCGCCCCGGTCCGGGAAGATGCCACGTGCCGCGGAGCGGCTGGGCCCGTGAGCCACGGCCACTGAGCCTGCGCATCCGGAGCCTGTGCTCCGCCACGGGAGAGGCCACAACAGTGAGAGGCCCGCGTACCGCAAAAAAAAAAAAAAAGGACAGCTTAGGGAAACATTTGCTGGTCTTTCTCAAGACTTCATGTATTCCTAACTTCTCAATGTGTCTCTCCAACTGTGAACCAAGAGCGTTACATCTAACACGTCAAGTGTGAAGTAGTGCTTTCCGAAGTCATCAGATTCTTGGAGTAAAGCACGAGGGCTGTCAGCATAACAAACTTAAAACGTGGCCTCTACCCACACAGACTTTATAGCATGTCTGAAAACCAAACTAGCTCTTCTGACACAATTGGAGAAAAATGCAAGAAGGAGTCAGGGCTTTGTGACTTGAGGTAGGCCTTGGAAAATGGGTGTCACTTCAAAGAGTGGACAGAATGGAAGGAATGGTATTACTCAAGGGAAGAGACATGAACCAAGATGCAGTGTTAGAAAGAACACAGGAGGTGGAGAGGATGGTAAGGCATTGATTGTTGTGTGACGTAGTGGGAAATAAAACTGAATCAGCCAAATGAGGCCAGTTAGCAGAGAACCTTTAAAACCAGAATATTTGTCCGCTTGGTTTGGTGGACAATAAAGAGAAGTGTTTGCCCCTGTACAGAGGAGTGACATTTTCTCCACCATCACGGCACCTAGACTCTCATTTGGGAAGGGAAGGATGGTAGGGTTTGAGTGATTCTGTAGTTCTTTTCAAACAGGATGAACTTAATCATAATGATTATGTGGATGAACATGGATCAGAAAAGGGTAGAAATTACAAAAAAGCTTTCGCTGCCTTTTATAAGACCCTAATCATCAGAGAAATGATGCCGCAGACATTTGGTATCACCAGAAAGTAACAATAGAAGATGATGTAAGGAAATCACAGCTTTTGAACATGTATTCTCAAAAGGAAAATGTTTCTCATGGGTGTAAAATTAGATCAGAGAAATAAATGAGTTTATCAAGTTTGTGATCCAGAAACCTAGTCAAGAAATGAGGATTGCCAAGGCAATTATTTCACTTAAGGTGTTTGCTGTCGAGAAGAAGCACGGTGTCCCAGAATCTGAGTTCAAGGGCAGTTTCAAGTGGTCTAAGAAGATGATGCATCGAAGTGGATCATCCTCATGGTGGAGAACCTACCTAGCTCCCCAGCAGCTGCTGAATGAATTTGGTGAAAGACCAGTCTCTCTATAATGCTGCAGTCTAGCTTCAGTGAAGGCCAGGTTATATGCTGGATCAGATAGGCAGTTTTTAAAATGCGTTCTTCTGTAGCAGTGAACAAAATGGGCAAGAAGTGTAATTATGAAGCCTATCCAAAAAAAGGAGGGAGAGAGAGGAAAAGGACTCACCACATCTTAGGAACTTAAATCCTCCTCTCTTGTTGTCTTAAAGCACTGTACAGTAGCCAGACAGAATGCCTCCTGGAGAGGGTTTTCGAGTTCAAGAAAGAAGCTGAGGGAAATCCAAACTTGCTTTAGACTGGTTGATAATTGTATGGGGCGCTTGCTTTTAGATTTCTTTTTTAATGCACATAGCCTGTCACAGGGAAAAAGGTTTTGTAAATTCAGTAGTGACTTAGCATTTACATGTTGAATAGTAACTTCAGAAGGTATGTTCTAGACATTGGTCACACAGGTGACCACCGGTGTTAAGAATCTGCAGTGGCTGGTTACTCACTGGACATCATGCACTGGGAACATGTGGAAAAATGGAAACTCCATTATGCTTTTGGCATGGGTTCTCACCCCAGTACATGGGTAACGGCTTCCAAAGGTGCTGCAGGTAAAAAGCAGGACTGATGGTGACCCTCAGTGGCAGGATGACGCAGAAGGGGAAGACTCAAGCAATAGCAAAGATTGCTAAGACTGAGACTAGCAAAAGGGCATTTGTGAATAAGCATGTGGGGGAGGGGTAGCTAATGACAACATTTGGTGTTTCATACCAAAGGGTAAGTATTATTTTTTAGTACCTTTGTATATTCAAGCAGTATTTACCAAACTTTCTAATTATAAAGTAACCGAGACCCTTGTCAAAATACAGATTCTCAAACCTAGAATCACTTTCTAGGCAGGAGTCTAGGAAACTGTTTTTTTATATATTTTTTTTTAATTTTATTTTTTATACAGCAGGTTCTTATTAGTTATCTGTTTTATACATATTAGTGTATATATGTCAATCCCAATCTCCCAATTCATCCCACCGCCACCACTCCCCCCACCGCTTTCCCCCTTGGTGTCCATACGTTTGTAGGAAACTATATTTTTAACAAATGCTCCAGATGAATTATATCCTTAGCATGTTTAGGAAGCACTGACTTAAGCCAATTCAGTAAGCCTTAATGTTGACAAATTGTTGTCATTTAAAAAAAATTTTTTTTATTGAAATATATAGTTGATTTACAGTGTTGTGTTGTTGTAATTTTAAGCTAATGTGTTAGCTTAAAATTAATGGAATTTTCTTGTTCAGGTGATAGATATTTTTATATCATGTGGCGGTAGAAGTATGATAGATATTAATGTTGACAGGCTCATAATTTTAGGGTTAATAGCTTATGCTTTGTGTGGAATTTGCCTGTCCTGTAAAAGGTATTAGGTACCATCTCAGGGAAGTAAAGACACACTTAGAGCTAAGCTGCATTTGTGCTTATGGGTGCAGGATGGCGTCTGTCTCCATTCCCACCTCTTCTCTGTTTCTCCTGCCCCACTTTGCTCTTCTTTTCCTCCCTTCCTCTTGTTCCCTCCATTATCTCTCAGGAAGTACAACCTTGATTTACCAAAGTTTCTATCCTAAAACATGAGTTAGCTTGCTAAGTATAAAATGTAAAAACTTGTAAGGTGACCGGGCCTCCAGTTCCATTAGCACTTAGTTTTCCCTTCCAGGTCTTCATCTGAATTAGCTTCGTGTGGCCCTAAGTATCACAGCATCTTCCACTTGGTTCTAATCTAGCCTCTTGATTTTTCTGTGCCAGCTGCCAAACTAGGTGGTCCTCCTACCCCAGTAATTCCTTATCCTTGGTAATTCTTTATCCCTAGTTACTAGAGAAGTGTTTGCTTTTGTTATTTCTCTCTAAGTGAAGCAGTCTGAATACCTTCACCCTGCCTTATCCCTACAGTGAAATATAAAAGATTTTGAGTTACAGAACTGAAATTAATATACAGTATTGAAGGATCTTGATTTTCCTTCTGTTTTACATCCCTAACTCAAAGGTGCTTTTCTAGTTTGTAGGAGATTATCAGTCTTATTAGGACATACTTAGTATGTTTGGTATCTGTACTTTCCCATTCTGTCTTCCTTCCAGGAATGCATGTTCTCAAGGAGACTTTCCTCATCTAAGTTCATTTACATGCATCCTCACAGTACTGCAACTTCTGTAGCTATCTTTGTGCAGTTCAAGTTATAAATAGGTTTTATCCAAAGGCCAATCCAAAAGGAAATATCTTAGAGGGAAGATGCCTTTTCCTTTTGGTGATTATTTTCTCTTTGGATAAAAATCTCATACATGCAACTGGAGGTTGTTTCGGCTTCTCCAAACATGGTTGGTCTTTTTCCTTTTAGCAAATCTGGTCACAGTTCCCAAACAAGAAAGAAATCACACTGTCCTGAATTTCTCAAAGAGTTTACAATCTAGCTAGACAAGACAGAAACATGTGAAAAGTAAAATAAGTATATCAGACTCTACCCCACAGTGTCACAGCACAGGAATGGTACAGACAGTAAAACCTGAGTTCCTGGTAAGGAGAGAGTTGATAATCTGTAAACTTGTAAACAGATCCAATTGCTTTTCTCTCTGGCACCAAAAAAAGAGGAAAAAAAAAAACACGTTTCTGGCATCTTCTGAAAAAACACAGGCATAGCTATCTGCTTCTTTCTCTCATTTGCCTCACAAGTATGTCCCATCGTGACCTCCCTAATTCTTTTGCACACTGTCTTGCTTAAATGTTATTTTTCCTGAGCAACTTTAGGTTTTCTTGAGGATATTTCTCAGAGTCCTGAGGCAGATAATCAGGACAGCTGACTGTTTGCACATTAAGAGGAACCTGGGATCACATCAGAGTCTGGGAACTTCTGCTTTCTAGTCATTAGAGATAGGGATTTGTGTTCGCTTAGACTCTAGGAATCAGAGTGGTTTGTTTTCCCCTCCGTATCCCAGTACTGTCCTTCCAGGTCTCTCGCCTTTTTCCTGCCGCCTCATCTCCAGTGCCGCTCTCCTCTCCCACTTGCTGTGAGCTGGCAGTAAGGTCAACCAGATGCCCAGTTTTTCTCCAGGTGAAAGAATTTAGGCACAGGACACGTGTATTGGCAAGCTGAATCCTACCCTCAGCTCTCCTGTCCCTGGAGGGGCACAAGCTGAAACCTTTCATTGTCCAGGTCCTGTGGCTCCCTTTGGTTGTGCTCCTTTGCTGATATCAGACCTTTTCTTCTTGGTTCTGTTCTTTAAGGTTGAAGTTCTTCATACTTCAAGGCTTGGCTACCACTCTTAAGCCATCATCTGTCCAGTTGGATTTCTGGAAGAGTAAGGGGCTTTCCCCTGAAAGTTGTGCATTCTTCCTGTCCTTCCCTCTCCTGCCTCCGATTTCACCACTTCTGTTGAAACTGCTCTTTCAGAAACCACATTCCCAACCTGTCAAGCCTCCTCTGCCTGTGGACACGTCGTTTTATTTCTTCCTTCTCCTTCTATCCCTTTTGCCCTCAGGCCCACAGCGCAGGCGACTTCTACTCCTTTTGTCCTACCTCCCATCCTTCTGGGAAATGAAGTTCTAAAAATGGTCTCTCATACCCACTCGCCACCTTGGAAGTCCCATTCATGAATCGATAGAGCATATTTGCGTATTATCAGTAGTCATTGTCTGTCTTACCATACCACATTCAAAGTATTTAAGTTTGTGCAGTTGTGTTTTTAGCAAGAGCTTTGCTGTCTTGTTTGGCTGTTGGCCCTCAAGTCTAGCTTACTTTAGGGAAGCTTATGTCTCAGCCTTTACCAATAAGACTGGACTTAGACGTGAATGTGCACTAAATCGCACACTAAAAAACAATTTTTATGGAAACTGTGTTGCTAGACCATGCAGATGAATCAGCCAGGCTGTTGGAAGTCGTTGCCAGAGCTCAGATTTGACCTGTGTGTTTAGAATTGTCTGTCTGAGCCTGACAGACATCTGCTTCAGTGGAGTCATAGCACTGATGCCTGCGGTTCTTGTTCAGCCTCCACAGCTGTTCACTAGTTCAGGATCTGCTTTGTTTTGCCTGGTTAAAACCTGGTCAAGGTAAAATGTACAGTAAAGTGTTCATCCAGAAAGATGTCTGATCAGTGTTCATCTGTAAGTAAACCTGCTTTCTTTACTTTCATTTCAGATTTGTCCAATATGTGCGGCATTGCCTGGAGGCGATCCTAATCATGTCACGGATGACTTTGCAGCTCATCTTACACTTGAACACAGAGCCCCTAGAGATTTAATATCCTTTCGAGAGGCAACAAGGGGAAAAGTTGGTTGTAACATTTATCATTTTGATGAATTTTAAGGACGGCATCCCCAAAGAGGAAAACTAACCTCTAGACTATCTTAGTAGATTTAACCTTTTCCTAAGAGTGACTCAGTGTTGAGGTGCAATTTCTTATTTCTCTTTTTCTGTGCTATGACTGTTATATTAATCATGCTCAGTAAGTGAAAGTTCCTTTGCTCGTCATCTTTAGTTCGTTACCGTCAGATTTTTTTTAAGACAATTTGACCAGGTTATAAGTCTTCTTCAGGAGGGTGTTTTCATACAAAAGAGGAAAATGCTAATCCAAATTAAAACCTAGTTCATTAACTATATGGAGGAAGTATTTGCTTGCCACCCCTGTTCTCTGTTGCCTCACCCTGTTATAGGCTGGATGGTGGGCAGGTGTGCGTCGTGGGGCTTCCTTCCCTTTTGGAGTTTCCTCCAGAGAGAGCCATTTCCTGCCCAGTCTCTGAGTAGGATAGCATGAGGTCAGGTCCAGCTCTAAATTCCTTTCCCACTTTCATTTCTGCTTCCCCTCTCAAACCAATCTCATGACAGTTCCTGGCAGTATTCCCTAATAATCTCCAAGAGATTACTGGCCCCCCCAGAGTAAATTAATTTTATAGACTCGGTGCTTCTGGTTTCAAGTTATGAATTGTTTTTCTGAAACTATCACCTATTAACGTAGGCTTCTGTTCTCATGTAAAGGTTTTAGTGTTCGTTGCAGTTTGCAGCAATTCAAGAGCTAATCACAACCTTTCTCCCTGCCAGACTTCATTCTGATTCCTTTGCTTGCCTCCTGGCAATCATAATTCAAGCTTAGACTTATTTGAGGAAGAAACTGGTCTGGTGGTTTTCTTGTCCTACAGGTCCCATCCCTTGCTCATAATTCCTAATTTTCTAATTAGAAATATGGCCCTTTAGAGTTAGGGGGAGATAAGTGGAAACTAATGGAAAGATAAAGATATGGACCCATCCTGAGAAGTTAGAATATCAGCCTGGACTGAGCCAGTCTAGGACAAGTACTGAAAGAACAGAGGAACCCACTCTTCCTCTCTCCTAAATGCAGGGGACACTAAAAGCAAAATGAAGAAAGCAGTGCTTGCTTGTTTTTGTTTTTGGTTTTGTTTTTGTTTTTTCCAAGAGAATATGAAAATCCAAATAGGCCAAGAATACTTTAGCCTTAGAGTCACTTCTCATTTTGTATAAAAGAATCCTATAACAATACCCAGAGTTATGTTTGATCCATGCTTCACTCCATCTTCATGGAGAAGGTAGGCAAATAACTTAAAACCATGCTGTTATCCTGCACTTTTTCAGCAAGTTCAAGGGCCTCTAGTGAAATTAATATCCATTCAGTAGAATGTCCCGTATCGTCTACATGCATTTTTGTAAGACATTTATTAGCCTTTCATTACCAAGAAAAGATTAACTTATGCAAAATATAAGAATAAGAGAAGTCATGTGTTGCATTTTAGATTACTAGCAAGTATTATCATTAAGTTCTAGAAAGCAAAATGTTGGCATAGCAGTTTTCCTGGAAACATAACTGATTTTTCAGGTACTTCAAGTGCTACTGTGTGGTAATTCTGTTTGACATGAGGGAGTGACTTATTTCTAAGCCTCTTAAGCACCCAAACTTTATTTTTTTTTAAACTACTTTGATGGAACTCTTCCTAAAGTGCACTTTTTACACTTTTTAAAAACAATGTGTGATGATCACAACATCACTTTCTGCAGAACCCAAGCCACTATCATGAATACCACCGTGAAACAGTGTGCATTATGGTGGCGCCTGAGGGCTTCCTGGAGCCACCCACCCTGTCCCCACATGACTCCTGAACCATCAGCTGAAAAAACTGGGAAGTCAACTCAAAAATTAATCTGCGTTTTATAGGTGTCTGTTGGCTGCTTCGTTGCTTTTTTTTTTTTAATTTTTGTTAGAGTATGGTTGATTTACAGTGCTGTATTAGTTTCTGGTGTACAGCAAAGTGAGTCAGTTACACATGTACATATATCCACTCTTTTTTTAGAATCTTTTCCCATATATTGGCTGCTTTGAAAGAAGATCTCCCCTGCTACAATATCTAGTTCAGCCAGTCCCCCTCCCCACCCTCCTTGCACACTCACACTCACCTGTGTGGAGGAAACACAGTGCTGTCTTCATGATTTCTGGCAGCTTTTTGCTCCTCAGGACTTTTCTTCAGTGTCACTCACATGCCGCGGGTGTATACGACGGTCGAGGCTGCTGGGACTTTGACTTCTTGATAAAGGTGCTGTTACTCTCTCTGTGTCCACTTGTACAAGAAAGTCAAATCTGCTTTTCTGCTTAGCAGCAGCATTGGAGGAAAAAAAAAAAAACTTGACAGATTAAAACTAATAGCCAGAAGGAGTCTTTTACTCCTGAATTTAAATTATTTATACTGTTCATTTCTCATTACAGATGGTCATTGAGATTTGATTAGCCTGTATATTAGCACAATTCTCACCAGATATAAAAAATTGCTGGTTATTATTTGTGGTTACTTCGGTGTGAACGTATATGGAATTCAATACTGAGTTGAGGGTAAGAGAATGTCTCACCCTGGGTGTCTGACCAGGCAATGCCTCTCACCTCGTTTGGCAGTGTTAGGAAGGAACTTCTTCCCACCTGGAGAAACTTTTTTCTCTTTGAAAACACACACACATACACAATATACACACACAGTATACACATAAGTCACATGTTGCTTTATATTTGAGTGTCTTTTTTTAGAGTTAATAGCTCTTATAGATATAGTTGTACCATTTGTATTCTAAATGAAATGTGCTATTTTAAAATGCTTGTAATTTGGGAAATCTGCATGTCTATCTTGCAAGGACTCAAGTGATTTTTTTTTTTTTCTTTCTGTGAAATACTTAAGTTTTTTCCTTGACTTCGGAGTTATGATGAATCGAGTGGTGTTCGACATGTACGTAGAATGTTTCACCCTGGCCGGGGATTGGGAGGTCCTCGTGCACGTAGATCAAACATGCACTTTACTAGCAGTTCTACTGGTGGACTTTCTTCTTCTCAGAGTTCATATTCTCCAAGCAATAGGGAAGCCATGGATCCTATAGCTGGTAAGTTTCACATTAATAAAGGAACTGGCCGGGGATGTTGGGGCTCCCTTTAAAAATTTTTGGTAGGATTTGTATTCTTAGTCTCTTATCACACACCACATGTTCCTTGACAAAATTCCTTTAAATTTTATAAGTATAAAATATGTTTAAAGTAGACCACATAAAGTAGTTCATTTAAGCATTTCCTTAAGTACTTAGAGGTATAAGAGAATAAGGAACAGTCTGTGTTCTATTTGTGGCCTCCAGTGAAACCCAAGAAAATCATAGAAGATTTCAGAGTTGAAAGACCTGCAGAATTTCATGGTTCAGCCTCCACAAGCACACAGATAAGAAAACTAATTGACAGGACTAAAGAATTAAGCTCTTCTCATGGAATAAGGTCAAGTGGGAGTGTCTTGTCCTTGCCTTGATTTGAGAACTATATTATTGTGGAACATTCGTGTTTTAATAGCTTGGGAAAATCTTACTTTAAAAAACATTTGGGGGCTTCCCTGGTCACGCAGTGGTTAAGAATCCACCTGCCAATGCAGGGGACATGGGTTCGAGCCCTGGTCCGGGAAGATTCCACATGCCGCGGAGCAACGAAGCCCATGTGCCACAACTACTGAGCCTGCACTCTAGAGCCCGCGAGCCACAACTACTGAGCCCGCGTGCCACAACTACTGAAGCCCGTGCGCCTAGAGCCTGTGCTCCGCAACAAGAGAAGCCACCGCAATAAGAAGCCCACACACCACAACGAAGAGTAGCCCCCGCTCGCCACAACCAGAGAAAGCCCGCGTGCAGCAGCGAAGAACCAACACAGCCAAAAATAAATAAATAAATTTATTTAAAAAAAAAAAAAAGAAGCATTTGGGGCTTCCCTGGTGGCACAGGGAGACACAGGTTTGAGCTCTGGTCCAGGAAGATCCCACATGCCACGGAGCGGCTAAGCCCATGTGTCACAGCTACTGACCCACGAGCCACAACTACTGAAGCCCGCGTGCCTAGAGCCCGTGCTCCACAACAAGAGAAGCCACCGCAATGATAAGCCCACGCACTGCAGTGAAGAGTAGCCCCAGCTTGACGCAACTAGAGAAAGCCCGCGCACAGCAACAAACACCCAATGCAGCCATAAATAAATAAACAGAAAAAAAATTATTTAAAAATAAATAAATAACATTTGAACCTGTAGTTCATAGCCAAGTCACTGGTCTCATGCACGGCCAACCTTGGAAGCCAGCAGCAAAACACAAGGTTTGACAGTCAAAATGTCAGAAGTCACTGTAGCCTGAGACCCTGAAAGATACAGTAAGTCCTGGCAGGCAGTAAGAGTCCAGGGAGCCTGTACGAGTCCGAAATGTGTACGTACAGTGGAACGCGTACCTGAAATGCTGCTATGTATAAATCTGTCATTGAAAGTAGGAACAGTGTTATTCATAAAATGTTCCTTAAAATGTGAGATATTCAGTGTAAAATCTTTTTTTTTTTACTTTTTTTTTAAGAATAGATTTATTTATTTTTGGCTGCGTTGGGTCTTCGTTGCTGTGCACGGGCTTTCTCTAGTCGCGGTGAGGGGGGCTACTCTTCGTTGAGGTGCTTCTCACCTCAAGGCTTCTCCTTTCAGTGGCTTCTCTTGTTGTCGAGCACAGGCTCTAGGTGCGCGGGCTTCAGTAGTTGTGTCATGTTGGCTTCAGTAGTTGTGGCTCGCGGGCTCTAGAGCACAGGCTCAGTAGTTGTGGTGAACAGGCTTAGTTGCTCCGTGGCATGTGGGATCTTCCTGGACCAGGGCTCAGAACCCGTGTCCCCTGCATTGGCAGGCGGATTCTTAATCACTGCACCACCAGGGAAGCCAGTGTAAAATCTTAATTCCAAATGTGCTTTGGGCATTTGGATGTGCAGTAAGCCCCAGAAAACTGAGTTTTGGGAATTTTTAAAAATACTTCTTCATCCAAAAGGAATATTTACCTGCTGTCTTTGGTAGCAGGCTCTAAAAGTTAATGTGATTTCTGGGGGCAAAATTCACAATTGAGACACTTTCTCCGTTCAATTTTTTTCTGTCAGTGAAAATTAGTTTATGTCAGTGATGGACTATATGAAAGAATGGTGTTAAGAGCCCCTGGAATAAAACAACAGTGAGCAATAAGGCAGAAATGTGCCTTCGAAATGAATTTTAATGGTGAAGAGCTTTGCCAGCCTAGGAATGTTGAAAGGGCAATCATAAAATCCATTTAAGTGAGATAGACCCTCCTCGTGGGAGAAGGCAACTACTGCACCTCACTTAGATGAGAAGGCAGGGACAGAGAGCCACCTGGCTCCTGATGAGCACAGCCTTGTTCAAACAAGAGAGTCTGGGCTTCCCTGGTGGCGCAGTGGTTAAGAATCCGCCTGCCAATGCAGGGGACACGGGTTCGAGCCCTCATCCGGGAAGATCCCACCTGCCACGGAGCAGCTAAGCTCGTGCACCACAACTACTGAGTCTGAGCTCTAGAGCCCCCGTGCCACAACTTATGAAGCCCACGCACCTAGAGCCCGTGCTGCGCAACAAGAAAAGCCACCAGAATGAGAAGACCGCACACCACAATGAAAAGTAGCCCCCGCTCACCGCAGCTAGAGAAAGCCCGCATGTAGCAATGAAGACCCAAAAGCAGCCAAAAGTAAATAAAATAAATAAATTAAAAATAAAAAAGACTATGCCTTTAAAAAAAACAAAACAAAACAGAGTCTAAATAGGCTGTACAGTCAGGAGCTAATCAGCTTCACTGGGCATCACCGGTGGTCTTCACTGCAGTGGTGCTCTGGGGCTCTCAAACAGCAGTACCAGAAGGTTCCAGAGAAAGAAGGCAGGGGCAGGCGTACAACCGTCACAGTTAGAAATGATGCAGGTCTCTTGGATTTAATTCTGAGAGTCATTCAATCATTAAATAAATGTTTGAGTGCCTACTATGTGTCAGTTGCTGTTCTAAGAACCAGGAATATCATAAACAGTAGACTTGATCCCTGCTTTCATGGAGCTCATGTTGAGAGGGTTTATGTTATGTTTGGACCAGTAGATGAGCCACCTTAGCCTACTAAAATACTAAGAGAAAGTGTAACTAAATCAGCCCATTATGCAAACAAGTTAAAAAACAATTTTCCATGTTTTGCTTAAAAATAATTGTGAGCTAATATTCATAAGTATTTGCATTTCCCATATACAACACATACACAGCTCTTGCCTCTAGGAGGCATCCTAAAAGGTATTAAGCTCCAAGCTGAAACTGTATGTTGCCACAGGTTACCTTCCTGTTGACGATCATTTTTAATGTTCCTCTGGTAAAAGAATGATCTGTCGCGTTTTGTTTTCCTCATATTGAAGTAGATATTAATGTCTTCATTTCCACTGGCAGAGCTTTTATCCCAGTTATCAGGAGTGAGACGTTCTGCAGGAGGACAGCTTAATTCCTCTGGCCCTTCCGCTTCTCAGTTACAACAACTGCAGATGCAGCTGCAGCTGGAACGGCAGCACGCCCAGGCAGCACGCCAACAACTGGAGACTGCACGCAACGCAAGCCGGCGTACTAACACAAGCAGTGTCACCACTACAATCACACAATCCACAGCAACAACCAACACAGCTAACACAGAAAGCAGTCAGCAAACTATCCAGAATTCCCAGTTTCTTTTAACAAGGTAGTTCATTTATTAATGTAACTTTGAGAAGTAGTATTTTATTAGCACCGCGCAGCCTGAGATGACCTTTTCTCTTTTGTGCTTACATGTGTTCTTAAAGACTCGGCCTTTGATCAAACCATTAAAACTCACAGATCTCTAATCAAAACTGTATATTCAGTATTTCCTTAAAAATATGAAAAATAATAGTTTATTTTAGATAAACTAGGAATGCTGATGGTCTTGTTCTAACAGTCTATCATCATCTGATATGAATTTCTTTTCCCACATTGCCCATAAGATGTAAACATCGTATCATTACATATATGGGACATACTAGGTACATTTATTGTCATAATTAACATTGCTGTCTTTTTATTGCCAGTTTCAGTCTGCTGTGAAATATCCAAAAGTACAAGAGAAGATTTTATAATGTGGTGGTTTTCTCCTGAGAATTTCTAAAGAAGTGGAATTTAAATTTTTGTGGGTAGCGTACACAAAATAACTATTTACAAAAATGATTGACCACAGTGTAAAGCACACTTAGTACCCACGGTAATGGCTCTGCTGGGTGGAGTAGAGTCCTCATCTGCTTCTGAGAACCACCATTAGCAGCAGCCACATATGCTCCTCTGCCGGGGCCTCATCGGCACTTCATGGGACTTTCAAAAATAAAAGAATTTTAGGAAGAGCAGTAATGAGTAGATGTAGGCTCGACAGATAATGAACCTGGACTAATTTGGACTTTTAATGGAACAGAGAGGAATATAAAGTTAAAAACTGTGAAACGAAGAAGAAAATTAGTGTAATATATGTTATCTCCAAAAAGTAATGGGCGTGACAACTAGATGTTAGAAGAAAACACTATTTCTATGTATATTTTATCTCATGCTTTTAAACATCTCTGTTAGTACAGGGGCATATGTGTATAGTTGTAAATAGCATATTGTTAATGCAGAATAAAAAATGTTTGCAGATCTCTGCAAATAGGACCCCTGTCAAGAGCCCCAGCTTTTACTAGTTTGGACCTTAGGCAAGTCACTTCACTTCTCCAAACCTCAGTCTTATAATACCCCATGAGTTTTGCCACATTCGAATGAGAATTGTTGTTGAGGATGAAATGGAGTACAGGTATGTGTATGGTCTGGCTCAGTATCTGGCATACAATAAAAGCCCAATTAATGGTACTTCTTATCATTTGGTATGGATCTAATGAGGAAGTTTCAAGTGGGAAGTGTACCTTTGTATTATCTCTGCAAAGTGAGTAACTGTGCCTGATTGATTATTACCAGAAAATGTGGCTTCAACATAAATGAAAGCACAGAGCCACAGATCTAGGTACCTACCTCAGAAAGGAGCCCCACCAGTGTGTGTATCTGCTGAGGGTTCGCTGGCTTGGGTGGTGGAGTGAATGTCTTACCCCACTGCCCTTTGGGAAACACATCTTCCCATCTTTGCTCCACTCTGGTTTTGTTTTTGTTTTTGTTTTTGGAGCTCCAGACTCAGTGGGCTTGATCTGGGACTTTTCTCTATATAATTATTCTATAACAGCCAGCCAGCAACCAGGGCACAGAATGGGTGGCCTCTGAATGCTTTCCTTGGATTCTGGTTGTAGCTTCTGGAAGGGCCCCCCTTCTGTCATCTGATACTGTATGTTGCATAGTAGCTTGCAATTTGTAGACCACTTTCTACATCTTTCATTGTGTCATTAGATCCTGACTCATATAGTTTACCTAAAGTAATATTTCCCCCAAAATATTCCCTGGAACTTTATATATTCTAAGAAATATAAATAGTTATTTATGTTCAAGTTTTTTTCCTGATGAATAAGTTTGGGCAATACTAAGTAACAAATAGTTTATTTATTACTCTTGGCGTCTCAGAACTTCAAATACATTAACGTGTGTGCTGAGAATCTTCAAGGCTAGGAGAGGGTCTGTGATGTTTCCAAGGGGAAATCCTTGTCCCTGGCCGCACAGCTGTCATGCGATATGTGTAGGGCTCCAGCCTCGTCTTTGGTCTCTTTGACAAGGAGCAATTCCTGTTCCTGTTGCCTTGGAACTGATGGTGGGACACAGTTTCTTTGGGATCCAAAAATGGTTGACCTTTTAGAAAGCAATTGTGTAAGTGCCTATGTCAGATTCCAGTCTCTTGGTAATGGAGCCAACTAGTTTTGCCAACTCCAGTTTGAAGCTCCTTACAAGCTTTGCAGTTACTTCTAGATCCCAAATGAAGTTTGGCTGTCAAGACATCTAGTCCTAGTACCGATTTTATCTGTCCCCCTCAGGAATGAAACATTTTCTCAGTTATTTCCTAAAAATAAAAACAGTAATACTAGAATTACATGCTTTCCAAAGGTTTGGGGGCCTCAGCCTGTATGTTTCTAGTTTGCCTGCTTGCTATGTAGGTAGTTTTCTATGCATCCTTTCTCTTTCTAATAGATTTGACTTTAGTTTATTTTTCTTTTTAAGGCCTTTTCCAAAACTAAGGATGTGGAATGTATTTCATTTCTTAGCACTTTCAAAGTTTTTGATTGAGAATATGTAGCCTATTGCTCAACCTTCTGTTTCACTAGATACTCTCTTATGTTCTTAATTTGGTTTTAATCATAAATGTCATCAGTCATTTCCTTTCCATGTGGATTTAATGGCTTTTATGTAGTTACCTTCCAGATCCTTTTATGTTCTTTCAGTTCTTAAATTTAGACCTTTTGTTTTCTAAGCCATGGATCTAGTCATTGAGTGGTTTTGAACTTGATGGCTGTGAGATTTTTGAGCAAGTCACTTAACCTCTTCAGTTTCTTCTGCCTATAGGTTGGTAATAATGAGACCTAACTCGTAGAAGTTAGAAGAGATAATCCATACAAAAAGCACTTGAAACAGAGCCCATGGTGAGTGCCCAGTATGCCTCCTCCATTGCTACTTTGGGATGCCCCCATGCCTTCCAGCATAGGCGGGACAGCAGGGAACAGGTGCGGGGTGTAGACGAGCATGGGCTCCAGGTGCACCTGGCTTCTCCGGGAGGAGCACCTGTCACGCATGCCTGCTGAACCTCCTTTCACTGCCACCATCTTCTCCCTGTTGTTACTTTTCTTGACCCCAGTGCTCCAACCAGTTTCCCTTTCTTTCTTTGCCACTAAAAATGTAGAGAAAATTAGCACTGCAACTAAGCAGAATTTTGCATAAGTCACTTAACAGGTTAGTAATAAAAATTTAGCTCTTAACATCCGTCCAGTCTCTGCAAACAAACCAGGTTTCCCAACATGACACAGGGTCTCATAAGTGCCTGTTGTCAGATGAGCATACTGGGCCGTTAAACCTCGGGTCAGACCTGTTACACAGTCCTTGGCAGGAGCGTAGGTGTGCACGTGCTCGTGCGTGCGTGCGTGTGAGTGTGTATGTTTGCCCTCTCAGTCTTCTGGACATATCTTCATTTCAGGAAGAGTTAGATAGAAATGATAGAGAAAAGCCAAGAGAACTTGTAGGATTTTTTTCGGTTGACTATTCTAATCACTGCAGATTTTGGTTTTGTGACCAGGGTTGCTACTTCTCCTCTTTTTACTACCCACTGGGAACATTTTGGTTAGGGAAATCACTCCTTCCCCAAGTATCTAATCTGTTAGACATTTTGTTTTCCTTAGGAAATTTTTCACCACAGTTTTCTCTCAAGGGAGTATGAGAAGTGTAAATATAATTTTTTTCTCACTGAGTCTAATTAAAGCATAGACTTGCACCTCGGGGTAACAGTATCGCTACAAGGGTGGGGAATTCATCTCAGCATGACTAAGGAGGTAAATTAGAGCAAGGTGTTCCATTAATATGTCTCAGATTCTGAGTTTTGCTGCCTGTGAAGCTTGCGCAGAGTAGGACATTGTAGAAATTGACCACGACATTGTTACCAATAAGATCTTTTCTTTTGAATTTACACAGGTTGAATGATCCTAAAATGTCTGAAACAGAGCGCCAGTCCATGGAAAGTGAGCGTGCAGACCGCAGCCTGTTTGTCCAAGAGCTCCTTCTGTCCACTTTAGTTCGTGAAGAGAGCTCGTCCTCAGACGAGGATGAACGGGGGGAGATGGCAGATTTTGGTGCTATGGGCTGTGTAGATATTATGCCTTTAGATGTTGCTTTAGAAAACCTAAATTTAAAAGAGAGTAATAAAGGAAATGAGCCTCCACCACCTCCTCTTTGATGACATCCCAATTCGCAGACAATGTCCTCTGTGCTGTATTTGCCAATGAAAGTGGACAACAACTATCTTGGGTTTGTTTGGTGATTGTAATTTCAGGTCTGTCACTCTGTTACATTGTGTACATTCAAAAGGAAGAGAGAAAATATATATGATAATCATTTCCACTTAACTAATTTTTACTTCTAGCAGGTAAATGTAGGTAGCAGTGCAGGGGTGATCTCTGCTTCCTGTACCTTGACATGCAAAAGGCTCTCCTAATACTCCACATTCAAACTGAAGAGGAAAATTGAAATCTCTAATGAAGCTGCTGTGTGTATTTATGAATATTAATGAATAAAAACTGCTTGGATGGTTTACCTTAACTACTGCATGAGGTTTTTTGCAGCGTGCATGAGTTTTAGTGACCTTGTTATTTAAAAAACTTAAATACAAGGAGTAAAACTTAAACAAAAATCAAAGCCCAAAGCTTTCCCAAACATTATTCAATGGTTACGCAGGAAAAGAGTTACTTGACAAAGTAGCTTTTGAATAATGTCTGCCTGAATCACCTTTCTTTGTGTGCCTCTACGCACAAGCCAGCTCTGCAGTGGAACCTGGGGTCGTAGCCGGTGTCGCGCTCCGCCCTGTGTGACTGTCCTGTCGCCCTGTTAGTCATCTTACCGTGTGGAGCTCAGCCTGTCTAACTCATCCATAGAAGACACACCAGTACAGCTACTGTGGGAATCTGCTGCAGGCGTCTGTGTGCCCTGAAAACAAATCCTGTTCTACTTGTTATAAAGTTTTTACTTTTTGTGGTGGTTTAAATTTTTTTTCAATTGTTAAAATATGTTTTATTCAGGTGTAGATGAATTTCATTTATTCACTGTTCAACAAAGTTAACCTGAATTATGTTGTCTTTGTTTTTGAAAATCTCACATTCTCAATCATACTTTGCGTTATTTATGTATTTGCTTCATAGTTTGCTGAGACAGATCAGTATCAGGGGAGCTTTGAGGATTTGCCTTCCCAGACTTTGTCAATATATTACAACCAAATTCTTAATGCTACCTTTAGCACCTTTTATTTATTGGGTTTTTTCCAGCATAAAAACTAAAGCCTTTTAATTGAATCATGCCACCTATATGCCTATATTAATCCTATGTGTAAAAAAAAAAAAAAAAAAAAAATGTACAACTCTTTTGGGGTTTGGAGGGGCCGGGATATTTTTTATTTTCTGTTTCAGTTTTTGTGCATAGACTTTTCACAATAGCTCCAAGGCAGGGACAGTGGGTTTGGGGTTGGGGGGCAGTTTTTGGAATGTAAATTTAGGACTTTTAAAAAAGGTGCGCACAGCTTCTGATAAATTTATAACTAGACTTAACCTAATCATGTCTTGTTCCAGTGCTCTCTCTCCTCTGAGCCCTTTCCTCCGTCTCCCCTCTTCCGCTGTAGTCCTTTCCTTCCCCGTCTGTGTTTCTCTGTTTCTTCAACACAAGCATACAGACTCAGGCACCCTCCGGTGTTCTCCCGAGAACTGTGAAGTCCATGCTCATCCAGGTGTAACCAAAAAAGATGTCACCCCACATTTCTAAAAAACTGTTGCTTCTCCTTCTCTGAAACTTCAGACTCCAACAATTTCCAAGTATCCTAGCTCTGTTTTCTTTGGTTTCTGTGATGGAAAATGTTTTAAAGGAAAATTTTACACCAGGCTTCTGGTTATGCTAGAAGTCCAGTCCAGTAGGATTTTTTTTTTTTTTTTTTTTTCAATTGGTTGTTGAGACGTTTCAAAAACCAGTTTTCAAGCTGTGGTCTTTTCACACACATCTTCTGCACATACGTCACACATTTCAATAAAGCATTTTCAAGACTGTTGACCACTTGGATTTCTTTGGTGTTGGTGAATTAGCCTAACCATTATTCAGAGATTGTATATCTCTAATCTGGTTTCTTGGTTTGTGGGTTTTTTGGGTTTTTTGTTTGTTTCATGCTAGACTTGAAGGTCCTGATTTGTGTGAATGCATTACTTTGGATGTGAGAAATAGAAATTGCCAATTATGTGCTTTCCCTTTACTGCACAAATTCTGGGAAAATGTAAGATCCTTCCTTTTTTAACATGGTTTGAGGGAACAACTGTAAGTCCAGTCAGGGCAGTTTAATTTAGATGATCAATTTGACACTTCAGAAGACCTAAATAAAGGTTTATAAGATTCCATCTCAGAATACTGTATATTAATTATTTTTTACCAGATATTTTACAAATACCTCACCTCATCCTGTATGTAATCAATAATAATGTATTAGGGTAGAAAGACACAGATTATCAATATAAAAAATATATTTAAGCCCTTCAAATTCTTGTGTCCTTCTTCTTTAGTTTCTGAATTAACATCATATTATTGGGATTATTGAATAAAAATAATTGCAAAGACTGTGATGTAGAGGAGAGAAAAAAATCACTCTACCATTGTTTATTTTGGCTACAGCTTCACATTTCTAAGGACCAGACCCTGAGTTTTGAGAGGTTTTTGTTCTGTTGAGTTTTGAGTGTCTAGGGTGTAAGTTTGTAAGTGTTCTGCAGTGTTGTCTTTACTTACGGCATGGAAATAATTTAAATCTGCTCAAGGTGTTCTGGAAGAAGTTTAATGTCGTGACTCACAGAGAAACCACCCCCCACCCCACCCCCAAAAAAAAAAAAACTAGTGAAGAGGAAGACCTACAGGGAATGTTTGAAACTGTATTTGTTTCTATTTCTGTATAATTTACAGACTAGAATATGCTGTGTTTTAAGAATCCCAAAGTATCAGGAATTCCTGCTAAACTGTAACTGTGTAGGGGTTTGTGGGCTTCCCACTCCTGGATAGTTAATCATGGAGAACAGTGGAATTTTGGAATTTGAAATAGTAAAACCTACCGCATGACTTTGTCAGATTGTTTTTCATTCATTTAGTTTTCTAAAATACTTCCGCTCTTTTGAACAAGTAGAAATGCCTGTGCTTTTATGGCCATTGTCATAAGATACAATTTCTATGATTGGCTACAGTGAAATATTGGGATTTGTATTTAGATTGTATTGGTCTTCTGTTTGTTTTCTTTTTTAACCCACAGAGTTGGAGCCTAGGTTTGTTATGCAGTAGATTATTTCATTTATAATTAGACTCAGGCAGTAGAAGAAAAGTTCCCTCTCCCTGTGACCCACAAAGAAATGTAGTTTAGGATAGCGGATTACGTCCTTAGAACAACAGAAGCAACACAAAAATCCATCCATCCCATTCAATTTGAATTTCGATAACGTACAAAGAGATTTTATAATACTAAGCCTGTTGTATTTTTTCTGGTCTGTGGGCCACAGTTAAAAAACAGGTAAAGAGTTTAAAAGAGTTCTCTTGAGGCCCCTCACAGCAAGTATTACATTTCCCTTGTGTATTTTACTCCATGGCTCTTGGGAGCATCAGAGACTTCAATAACTCATAGCTCTGTTTAAGGCCACATAAGGAAAGGTGGTCAAGAGGAAAGATAGTGGAAGGAGGTGGTCGGTGAAAAGGGCTCTTCTGAATGAGGTCCCTGCCACTGAAGGTGTCTGGTAAAAAATAGGAAAGTCTGCTGTAACTGGAGTCTGATGATGAGCACACAGCCCTGTGAAACAGCAGTGTGTAAAAGAACTATCCAAGTGGGTACTAAAAGCTCTTTAACAAATGTATCAGTTTTGTAGCAAAAAGTCCCACATCAGTGTTCATATATGCGAGGTCTGCTGTTTCTCCCTTATTTGCAGGCACAATTTTGGAGGCACATGCAAAATTGATTTCATGTGCAAGTCATAAGTAAAATGCTATGTATGAAATTTTCCCAGAATTACATGCTAAAGTTGTGATGTCTGGCACAAAGGTCTTGCTTTTCCATGCTTATTTTTATTTTATTTATTTGGGGGGACGTGCTGCACAGCTTAAGGGATCTTAGTTCCCCAAATAGGGACTGAACCTGAGCCCTGGCTGTGAAAGTGCCAAGTCCTAATCACTGGACCACCAGGGTATTTGCAGACCTTCTGGTCATTTGTGACAATGTTGTGAAATTCTGTGGCTTTAAACATGGCCTTAATCTGAATAAATTCATCACAGTATTACAAAGCCAAATTCAGGTTACTTTGTTTTTCAGAATAGTGTAAAAATATAATTCCTATGCCATCAGCTTCAACCATGCTTAAGAAATGCTCTATCTTTGTTTCTGATTAGTACTCTTGGTTCTAGTTTTCAACCCGTCTCTGTCAAATAATTGTTCTGTGAATAAATATATGAGCTTGGGAAGTTCCTTATTTAAGGAACCCTGCAGCAAGCCTTGCTAACTTGGTTAGCAGATTCAAGTGTGAAAGATTATTCATCTCAGAGAGGCTGGTCCAGAACCTAAAATCCACATGGCATTTTAGTCAGTTGCTATCAGGTGGGTAGTACCTTGGCTGGCCTCCTCAAATTACAAAGCATGTCAGTTGAACTTTACAGCAACTAGTAAAAGAGATGGTTCAATCAAAAAGAAACCCTTCAGTATGACTGTGTCCCTGATAGCTGTCCTTGGTGTGCAGATTGCGCAAGGACGTTGATGGATGTGCACATGTGACCTGAAACCCTGCGGGCCACACGTGCGCACACTCTCCTGAGGCTGCTCTCCTCAGACCAAGACCGATGAGTTTTAGAGTCTGAGGTCTTCACTAATACTTGAGGAACCACGAAGAACCTAGTCTGTACTTCGTTTCCTTTGTAGACGGTGGGTGTGGCCTGTGGTTTGTTGGCCCCTCTGTCTCCATAAACCACCATCACATCAACCCTGATCTCTCATTCACAGATACTTTTTGAGCTCTCAGTAGGCACAGAGCTGTAGTCCAAGCCTAAGCATTGCTTAACAGCTTGTGGTTTTCACAGACATTCCCCCCGTAAGAGAATTCATCAGAAATGACTCCTAGAAGAGCCTTTCACCCTCACCCAACTGGGAGTGTTTTCAAAGGTCACCAAGCCTGTTGCATTTGGTAGATAGGGTGACCATTCTGATCTGGTGAGTGAGCTACTTCTTTAAATCTCGCTGTCAGACGAATGCCCGTGTTTAGAATCCCTCCTTACACATAAAACATTAATCCGAATTTGATGTTTTAGCAAAGCGGGCACAAAAACAGTAGGGACATCCTATTCTGTAAGCTGCATGAAGTCCCAGTTCTCTCCTTGTAGATCTTCTGACCACACCCTGTATAAAAAGTTTAATCACTTGAGGTAGAAGCAACAATGTTCTTAAGGTAAGATTTTGTAATACTCCTAAATCAGCAAGTGTGCCCGACCAACTAGGAAGCAGGCCTCAGCCACGGTCTCTACCGGCTGAAGATTTCATGGATTCTTAACATCCTGCATAAGCTGCTCTGCCTAGTCTGGAGTGCCTTTAATTTTGTCTGTGAGAGCCTCTCATGACAGCAAGGCACTAGTTTCACCAATAAAAAACCCATCTTTGGATATGCAGCATCCTAATTAAAATATGCTGCATTGCAAAAGAGCTTGTCACTGGAGTGCAAGCAGATTGGATGGCAGCCAACTTGTTCACTGACCAGTCTGATTTAAAGTTTACCTTGAAAAATATCCCACTGACAATATAGCAGTATTTTTATTTATTTATTTTGCGGAACGCGGGCCTCTCACTGCCGTGGCCTCTCCCGTTGCGGAGCACAGGCTCCGGACGCGCAGGCTCAGCGGCCATGGCTCACGGGCCCAGCCGCTCCGCGGCTTGTGGGATCTTCCCGGACCAGGGCACGAACCTGCGTCCCCTGCATCGGCAGGCGGACTCTCAACCACTGCGCCACCAGGGAAGCCCACAGCAGTATTTTTAAGTGAATTACATTGTAACAGGCGCCCAGACTAATTTACGCTGAAGCCTTTCATGGATTATCTTTTATAACATCATCACTTAGCCACCCAGTTTATCTGTGTGGTCTGATTTGAATATATTTTGGGGTATATATATATAAACAAACTTTGTGTTACACACATCACTTTCCATTTCATTCATGTGGCGCGTCAGTGGCTGTGTTGATTACATCTTTAAGTAATGCTCAACAGACACTGTGGTACCAGTCTTAGCTGTTCTACAGGGAATTTTCTATAGTTTTAAATGCCCCATGAATATCTTCTTCCTCTTGTCCCTCTCTGCTTCCTCTGTTTCCTCTGTCTTCCATCTGTGTGTGTGTTTCGTTAGTGCTTCTAGTGACATGTAGAAGTTTTAGCTCCGTTTGCCTACAGAATTTTCAGGACCCACCCAGGTTACCCGAAGACCCATTGCTGATGGCACTTGGGATGAACACGAAGACTGCTGAGCTGGAGAGGTGAAGGTGTGGCCTCTGCTCAGTCCAGACAAGGACTTTGGAATACTTACCCTACTCACAGCCTCACAGGACAAGCAAGACTACAGAGAGGGAATTGGGAAGGAGCCCCCAGAACTTCGTCAGCACGAGTCCTACCCACCCAGGACCTGAGAAGGGACAAAGCTTGATCCTCATCAATTTTTTTTTCCCTCTTCAGAGTCCCTGTTAGCTTTTTGCTTGTTGCTGGTTTTTCCCTTTTTGAACAGCCAAATGCTTCCAATGAACAAAAGTGGGTTAAAAGTGAAAATTGGTGAAAATCATAAAATTTTTGGCATCTCCCTCAAGAGCCTTTCACTTTAGCCTAGGGCTCTTAAGGGTTGAGACTAATGAGCCTGGAGTGGTCTCTGGGAGGGAAGATGGAGTGTATCTTTTAAAAGCAATTTTAGTATATTTCAACAAGTCTTTCAATTCTTTGTAGTGTTTTTTTTCCCCAAGTTCTCACCATTCTTTGGTTACAGAGCACCAAACAGGTCCATCTGATTAAACCAAAACCCACCATGTAGACTTTCAGGTGCTTGTCCAGTGGCCCTGGTGCCAGACATTTTTATCACACTGCCCTATTTCAAATTGCCTTCCAGGCAGCCAAGGATTGGCTAAGATTTCTTAAAGAATGAAAGAAAGATTGCTTTTCACAATTTATTATGCTGCTGTATGTTAGATATTGTTATGGGGCATTTCACCTAGAATTTAGGGCAGTATTTAGGGCAGATGAAGAATTTGGAAAATGCTCAGCTTTTACATGTTTATAAATTCTGTAACTGCCATAACAGATGGTAGTCAGGAGAAAGAATGGAATAAGACTGGTGAGGAGAAGTGTTGGAAAGATTACAATGAATGGTAAGAATGTATATGAATGTTGAGCATTAGAAATTAGGGTTCAGCTTATCTCCTGAAGGTTCCCTCTCCCACCTTAAAAGTACCCAAATATGCCTGGACTAGTAGACAAGTCCTCAGGTCCCGGGCAATAGTTGGCCAAGAGTCTGAAATTTGCAGGATTCCCTGGGTTACTGATTCGCTCACCCCAAGGGAGGGGGAGGGAAGATGATGGTGTTCCTTGATCAAAGGTTAGAATTTGAAATTCACAGCACAGATTAAAAGATGCGTGCTTTCGAATCAAGAGCGGTGGATGGGGCTTCCCTGGTGGCACAGTGGTTGAGAGTCCGCCTGCCGACGCAGGGGATGCGGGTTCGTGCCCCGGTCC
>RJWK010019868.1:0-31979 GCA_004363435.1 Platanista minor | reverse complement strand
TTTTTTTTTTTTTTTTTTTCGGCTTGGGGGAATCCAAGAGCCTCAAATCGAGGAGAACTGGAGAATTCCCTAAATTCTGTTTCCATGAGAATCAGCTGGAGGTAAACATGGCTTTCCCCTGCCTTCCTCCTGACCTTGGAATCACTGGTCTAGGGAATCATGCACTCTGCACCCACACAAAGCTGAAGTTTCTGTGGAGTTGTGGAAAGTTCTTAGGGAACAACAGGTCTGTGTTCCAGTCCTGACTCTGTTACTTGACAAGTGGCTTGAGCTAATCATTTAGCCTCTGTGAGTCTCACCTATAAATTGGATTAATTATCCTGTTTTTGCAGGGTTGTTGTGAGGCTTGGAAATCACACATGTGAAGGCTTGGCACATAGAAGATCCTCAGATCTAAGGCTGAGTGTTCCATTAATGACAGCTCTTATTAGTTCTTGAGTAAGAATTTGCATGTCAGTTGTCTTTGTATCGTTTCAAATGGGTGTTCAGAGTCTATTTTAAAAAATTATTTAAATGCTTTCAAACACACATAAAAGTATAGAAAATGGTATAACTCTCCCTGTATGTATTACCTAGCTTCTATAAGGATCAACATATTGCCTTGCCTTTTTGTAATTCTGTTCAATTTTTTAAATGATAAGAAATGTAACAATTCCGATGGTAACGTATGCTTGGTTTTGTTGTTTTTTTTGTGGTACGCGGGCCTCTCACTGTTGTGGCCTCTCCCGTGGCAGAGCACAGGCTCCAGATGCGCAGGCTCAGAGGCCATGGCCCATGCGCCCAGCCGCTCCGCGGCATGTGGGATCTTCCTGGACCGGGGCACGAACCCTCATCCCCTGCATCGGCAGGCGGACTCTCAACCACTGCGCCACCGAGGAAGCCCTGCTTGGTATTTTTTAAACATTCTGAGAGCCGATGCTACCTTTTTTGGGAAGGTGAAAAATGCACCCTAGAAAAACCCAGTGTTATGTCAGCACCCTGATGACAGATGAACATAGTGACTCTTCTTTTGACTGTATAAAATTCATCATCCTGACCAGTCCCTGAGTCCACAAGGTATGTCCACAAACAAGCCGACTGCCTGGACCACAGTTAACCCTGTCGGTGGCATTGTAGCATTAACTCCAACTGAGACAGATGTGTTTCCAAAAAGCACAGAGAGACTTGCTGCTCTGAGCACCAGAAGTGCAATAACTGGAAAAACTATAAAGTGGGATCATGTCTACCCATCCCTCCAGCTGGACTGTATGTTTTATGCAGAACACTATGTCAGAGCAGCTTCTCCTTGGGGTAAAGAAAGCGCTATGAGACTGAAAGCCTGGGCCCGGCGTGCTGGGAGGAAGGTCTGTTATTCCAGAATGTGAGGCTGTTCATGACAGACCCAGGGACGTGAGCACGTTTACAAGGTGATCTGTGTCACTTGTCATTAGTTTCTAAGGCTCAGAGTTCTTGAGTCACCAGCCTGATGTACTAATACCCCCAGTGAGAACTCACAGCTCCTAATGTTTATTTATTAAAAAGTTAACCACTGAATGGAAAACAGACCAACTTATAAAGAGAGACCGTACCCCAAACAAACAAACAGCATTGTTCAGAACTCAGCTCTAATGACTGTTCAGAGTAGAAATCAGAATTCGGCATCATCTAGGTCTCATTCTATGAACCCAGGGCAGAGGACAAATCCTGGGGTGTCGGGAAGGATGTGTTGCATCCTTGTTGTTCCCTGAAGTCAGGGAATCTGGGACCCATGAAGAGAGGATGCGGGGACTCAAGGTAAAGGCAGCGGTGTGTTTGGTTTGGTTGTTTTGTTTTTTTCTTACCCTGCTCACCTCAGGAACACATACAGTCAGACACCTGGCCCAAAGGAGGCTGCAAGGCACCTGATCCCACTGCGTGCCTGCCTGGCCTTCTAGGAGGGACGGCTTTCCCATGGTGGGAGCCTGCTTATTGTAAAACTCACTAGAGCTCGCATTCCTGCAGGGTCACTAGCTTGCCTGCCAGCCTGCCTGTCTGCCTGCCTGACTCCCTCCCTAGAAGTGGATAATCCCCCGAAACAATGTGCTGTGACCACAAAGTGATGAGACTTATCTCCTGAAGCCAGACCTGGAAGTCTGTCTCGTTACTGTGCAGTCACACTGGGCAGGTGACACACTTGGAACACCTCGGAGGACAGAGAGGTCAAAAAGGTGTCGCTTTTTTCTTAAAGCACTAAAACCTGTTAATCATGGTTAAGAGCAGGGAGGGAGAAGAATGAAGGACAGAAGGGAGAGGAAGAGGGAAGGAAGGAAGTTTCCTTTAAATTGTGGGAGAGTCTTGGGGAGACGATCCCTTAATGATGTCACATCTTGCCCTGACAATCTTTGAGCTCGTTATGTCTTTTTTTTTTTTTTAATTGAGGTATAGTGATGTAGAGTAGTGTGTAAGTTACAACTGTACAACATAGTGCTTCACAATTTTTAAAGGTCATACTCCATTTATAGTTATTATAAAATATTGGCTATGTTTCCTGTGCTGTACAATATATCCTTGTAGTTTATTTTATACATAATAGTTTGTACCTTCCACTCCCCCCCACCCCGCCATCTTGCCCCTCCCACCTTCCCTCTCCCCACTGGTAACCACTAGTTTGTTCTCTACATCTGTGAGTCTGTTTCTTTTTTGTTATATTCACTAGTTAGTTTTATTTTTTAGATTCTACATATAAGTGATATCATACAGTATTTGTCTTTAACTTATTTCACTTAGTGTAATACCCTCCAAGTCCATCCATGTTGCTGCAAATGCATTATTAGTATTGCTTATGGCTGAGTAGTATTCTGTTGTATATGTGCCACATCTTCTTTATCCATTCATCTGTTGATGGACACTTAGGTTGCTTCCATATCTTGGCAATTGTAACTAATGCTGCTATGAACATTGGGGTTCATGTGTCTTTTGAGGGTTTTTTTTTTTTTTTTTTGCGGTACGAGGGCCTCTCACTGCTGTGGCCTCTCCCGTTGCGGAGCACAGGCTCTGGACGCGCAGGCTTAGCGGCCATGGCCCACGGGCCCAGCCACTCCGCGGCATGTGGGATCTTCCCGGACCGGGGCACGAACCCGTGTCCCCCGCATCGGCAGACGGACTCTCAACCACTGCGCCACCAGGGAAGCCCCAGGTGTCTTTTTGAATTAGTGTTTTCGTTTTCTTCGGATATATATACCCCAGAGTGGAATTTTGGGGTCATATGGTGGTTCCATTTTTCGTTTTTTGAGAAATCTTCATATTGTTTTCCCAAGTGGCTGTACCAGTCTACATTCCCATCATCAGTACTGTACAAGGGTTCCCTTTTCTCCACATCTTCACCCACACTTGTTACTGACAGGAGTAAGGTGACTCCTCACTGTGGCTTCTATGTCTTAACTTCATACGGAGTTTAGCTTTGCATTTTTTATTACCATGGTGACAACATGGCTTTCTCTCACACCTTGTGTTTTAAAGGCATTATAAATGCCTTTAAAATTCATTATAAATCGTCTCATCACAATATTAGTTATTTCCCCAAGTGAAGAAAAACATTGGACAAAACGGGAGATAGAAATTTAACCATTAATTCCCACCCCTCCCCCATCTCTGTCAGCAGTCACAGGACCAAGTGCAGTTCATGTTCCACACCCTACTTAGCACAGCAGACATCACCGTATCAGGTAATGGCAGCTTCCACCTGAAGTATCTGGACAAGTGCCCACAGCCGCAGGCTGCCCATGGCTTCTTGGAAAATAAATGCCTGCCAGGGGTAGCTTTTTGGGTTTTTTTCTGTGTGAATGAAACTCAGCAGTTCTGGGAACCATTTGCCCACATTTGGTAGGTCATTCCTCCCTTGAAGGGATCTGAATAAGGAGCCAGAAGAAAGGGCTCCTTCTCTCGCAAAGCCTGACCAAATGTGTCTCTCTTGGGCCACCTGGCCCACCTGAGCCCTGTGCCTTTGTTCAGGGGGTGTTGACATCAGGTTAATTACATGGTCCTCTGTTTATACATGGATCTCCTAAAAGGCAGGCAGCAAGTTACCTGCATGAAGGCAAGTTGTAAAGATCATTTACTTGTCTTTCCATCTAAATGGGCTTTCCAATCTCTGACTGGTGGGTAAAATTCACACACATCCCTAGGACACAGGTAAATAGCATCATCCCCTCTTTGTCAGTGAAGAAATGGGTGCATGTTGGAACGGTCTGGTCCAGGGCCACTGTATGATCAGGCCGTTCAAGAGTCTTTTTTTTTTTTTTTTTTTTTTGCTGTACGAGGGCCTCTCACTGTTGTGGCCTCTCCCGTTGCGGAGCACAGGCTCCGGACGCGCAGGCTCAGCGGCCATTGCCCACGGGCCCAGCCGCTCCGCGGCATGTGGGATCTTCCTGGACCGGGGCACGAACCTGTGTCCCCTGCATCGGCAGGCGGACTCTCAACCACTGTGCCACCAGGGAAGCCTCAAGATGGCTATTCTTTTGCCTTCTGTATATCCCCTGCTCAACCAGGTTCTGCTTCTCTCACATGACTACCCAGTTCTCTTAATTATAGGGCTTAATTAGTCCCTGGTAACTGAGTCCACCTGACATTAATTCCCCTCTATAAATGGTAGTCTCCTCCCAGGGGTAGTGAGGGTGGTTGTTATGTTCTGCTCTCTGTCTGCTGTGCATTTGCGTATGCAGTCCCCCTGTCTGATAAGCCATTGATGTCTCTGCTCTTCCTTCAGTCTCTAGACTGGACGACTGACTACAAGGCTTGCAGGTCTGTAGTGTGCAGCCCAACAGCCAGGCAGCAGGTATGTTAGCCACAGGGCCAAGCAGTACTCATGGGGTGAGACTCATGGGCTTCTACTCCCACCCTGGGCAGTTCCACCTCTGAACAGCATGTACTCTTGGGGTGTCTCAAAACTTGACAAAGGGAAGAAACGTAAAACAATGCACATCTTAAAAAGGCAGCACTGGTTGAGTGCTCAGACCTTAGCTTGTCAAAGCCTCTAGCTCTGTATCAGAATTATTGAGGGCCAGGCTTTTGGTGGAATATATAAATTGGAAGCCTCACGAGGGCAGGGAATCTCAGTACTTTCTTGGCTGCCATATCCCCATTGCCTAGACCTGTGCCTGGCTCATGGTAGGGGCTCAATAAATACTAGACGAAAGAGGAAGGAATCTGGACTGTGTTTTGTTAGCCTTCGGTGCAGATAGCTGGGCCTTGCCTGGCTGGTGGCTTTGTGAGCCCTGCACCCCCCAGGGTGATGGTATTTGTAGTGTGGCTTTTGGGTGGGTCCCTCATATTCTCTCGTTCTTCTTTGTCTCTGACACAGTAAGAAGATGGCCATTCGCAAACCAGGAAGAGAGTCCTCACCAGAGCTTGGCCAAGCTCGCACCCTAACCTCAGACTTCCAGCCTCCAGAACGGTGAGAAAATAACTTTCTGCTCTTTAAGGCACCGAGCAATGGTAGTCTGCTACGGTAGCCGCAGCTGACTAAGATGATACCCCACATTGGCTTTTCTCATACAAACTTGACTCAGGGTTAGGCTATTCTTAGCCACACTGGTCACCAGGCCACAGGTCCTTGACAGAACAGTCCTGTACAAGACTTAAAAAAAGAGGAAAAAAGAAAGCCACTTCCTTACATTGTGCCTCATCTCTGCAAAACTGAGTATGGAGACACAGGTTCTTATTAGGTACTCATTCAAAGGGCAGACGTTGTTAGGACTGTAAGCAGGGCTTGGCAAGATGAGCCTTTCTAAGGGGCAGTGCTCTTAATTAGACGGCATTTTGTTTCAGCAACAATCTCAGTGGATCATATGAGTGGGAATCATAACATCACTCCTCATTCCACATGCCAGGAAGTATGCGTGTCTCTCCACATTTTCCCCTTAGGCAGCTTAGGTTACTTGTGGGAAAATTCTTATTTCCTGGACAGAAAATCTAAGGCAGGCAGACGGATGTTTGATAACCTGTAGGGAAATACATTGGAAAATCTTACATGGGACAGGATTCTAGCATTAATCTTTTTTCAAAATCTTGTGTGTGTCTTAAACACAAATATATCCTTCATTTTTCTTTGGAGGGTATTTTACAAAAGGCCTGGAAAATATTTGGTATGAAAAGGAGTATCTTGAATCCTTCAGATCAACTTTGTTCCTTACATCTTAGAAATCATATGTTTCAAATAAATCTTGAATGCCTCTAGTCACTCCCAACTTGGCTTTGTACTTTCCTCCCAGGTTTGGAGAGGGCACCTGCTCAAATGACCCAATCTAGGGGGCTCAGGGCTTTGTTCAGCTCTCGGAGGGAGGGTCTTGTGTGACTATCAGGCCCTTTTACTAAGAGTTGATATTTGGAAGTGTCCACTTGTAGAGCCTGGGCCTGAGAAGAAACCCCTTGGCAGACTCAGCTAAGTTCTCCTGAACCTGTTCTGTTCCACACAGGACAACCCAGTCCCACAACATTCTTCCCCAGAGTCAGAAGTTCACTTAGGCCCTGGGTTTGCTGAGACCAGAGCAGGGAACTCTATGAAAGGCCCCCCAGAATGAATTCCCTGGAGGTGGTACGTCTGACGGGGAGGAAGTAGTGAGCTGACAATCGAGGCTGTCTTTGGACAGATGGCCCTGCAAGGGCTGCTTTCTCCAGGGCCTTCAGATCTAGAGGACCAGGCCCAAGGGTGCCTTCAGGACTGCTCTACAGGGGTGCTCGGGGCCAGCCATGCAGCTGGAGGTGGGGGCCAGCTGGGAGACTTGTCTAGGAAGCTGCACTTTCATAACACTTTAAGGTTGAGAAAACACTCACTGTCCATTTAAAGAATTGGCAAAGGTGATTCCAATGAGGATTAAAGGGGTCTAAACCCCAGGAGCCTCCCCTTGACATGGCACTGGCTCATGAAAGCCTACATGCAAGTTCTGTATAAGGAACTGAGTAGCAGGCTTCTCTAAGAATTCTGAGAAATGTACTTTCTTGGACAATGAAGATGAATCTACTTCCTGTATTAAGACTGAAAAATCTTTTCCAATGGGAAAACTCACATGGTATTGCCTGTATCTCCCAGAATATATAATGTCCTGTATCTCCCAGAATATATAATGCCCAGAAAGCTCAAATGGCATTTTCATGTCTTCCTAGTGCCAAGCCAGTTAATGGGCAGCGAGAAATATTCATACCAAGTCATTACTAAAGCTTCCCACACAGCTGAATCTAATTGATTAGGCCTAGCTGAGCCTGCCAGCCATACCCGGGACCCAGTGAATAACCCAACAGAGGATTTAGAAACACCCTTTCGACAAACACTCATTTATTATTACCACCTGTATTCAGTGAATCACCTCTACAGCAAATACCACCTGACAGAACTTCCTCAAAAGAGGGCACTTTATGAACTGAAAGTCCAAAACCACTTCTTTATTTTTCATTAAGAATATCTCTCTATTCTCTTAATAGCCATAGCAATGGTGCTTGACACTCTTTAAACCACTTTGCAAATATTAATTTCTATTCCACTTTAACCCATAGTTTGCTCAGAACTAAGGATAATGTGATTTTTGTTTGGGCCCAAATCAAAGAACTGGATGTTTTCTACCAGCCCCATTTGTTTTCCTCAAAATTGTGGGAGCCTGTTTTCTCTCTGAGGCCTGTAAAGTACTCCCAGAATGTGTTAGAGACTCCTCTGAGCAACTCCCATCCCCTTTCTTGGAGGGCTCTGGAAAGTTATTCCAGAGCAAACTCACATCCACGGGTAACAAAGGTACCTTTGAAGCCAGGGTTTCACTCAACACACACATGTTGAGTGTCAATTCCGTGCCAGGTTCTGTTCAAAGTACTGGGTCGTCATGCTTCCTGTTCTCCCAAGGCTTACCCTCTAGTGAGGGGTGGCAGGGTAGGGGGAGAGAACAAACAAAGAAGCAAAGTAATTTTCTGATAACGATAAGTGACGGTGATGCACAAAGGATAGTGGGCTAGAGTGTGCTTGGGGATGTGTGTTTTGGGTGGTCAGGGAAGCTTTGTGGAGGGAATAGCAACAGTTGAGTTGAGACCTGAGTGATAATATTATGTCAGTTGTGTTATATTCTGATATTCTCTATATTTAAAGCAATTCCACAAACACAAACTCAAATAGAGCAAAGAGACTGATTAGGAGAGCATTGCTCTTTCATACTTCTTTTTTTTTTTTTTGAGCTGGGGGAGATATGCAAGGAATGCTTGTAAATTGGTTCAGTCTCTAAGGAGGTCAAAATTGCAATATCTACTAAAATTAAAAATACATTATTGGGAATTCCCTGGTGGTCCAGTGGTTAGGACTTGGTGCTTTCACTCTCAGGGCCTGGGTTCGATCCCTGGTGGGGGAACTAAGATCCCACAAGCTGTGCTGCATGGCCCAAAAAAAAAGAATTATCCTTAGACCCAATAATCCCACTTGTAGGAGTTTAATCTATGGAAACAATGGCATATATGCAGGAAGATATATGGGTATCTATCTATCTATCTATCTATATATATATATATGGATATTTACCACAGCATAGCTTATAATAGAAAAAGACCGTAAACAACCCAGGAGTTCATCACTAGGAGACTGGCTAACTAAATTATGGAACATTCATATGAGAGAATTTCTTGTCTTTAAAAAGAATGAGGTTGAGCTTCAAGATAAATTTAAGTGAGGAAAAAACATGCAAGAATTATGTTCAATATGCTATCATCTTTGAAAAAAATATATATATACACATTATCTTTGGAAGGGTATACAAGAAACTAAGTTTTTGCCTCAACAGGGGTTAGGGGAGAATTAGGGAAACTCTATATATTCTCTTGTAACTTTTGCATTTTTTACTTGTGCATGTCTTAGTTATTTGATAAACATGTTGAAAAATAGAGCATTGCAGTATAATTATATATAATCTTCATACAAAGTTCTTTTCATGTGTACTTATACATCACAGTTCTGGCTGGAATTAATTTCAAATGTTAAAAGTGGAAAAGCTCCCGGACTTCGCTGGTGGTGCAGCGGTTAAGGATACGCCTGCCAATGCAGGGGACCCGGGTTTGAGCCCTGGTCCGGGAAGATCCCACATGTCATGGAGCAACTAAGCCCCTGCGCCACAACTACTGAGCCTGTGCTCTAGAGCCCGCGAGCCACAACTACTGAAGCCCACGTGCCCTAGAGCCTCTGCTCCACAGCAAGAGAAACCACCACAAGGAGAAACCTGCCCACCACAACGAAGAGTAGACCCCACTCACTGCAGCTAGAGAAAGCCTGAATGCAGCAAGAAAGACCCAACACAGCCGAAAATAAATTTATTAAAAAAAAAAAAAGTGGAAAAGCTCCTAAAATCAGTGTGTAATCGTCTTCTGGCTGGTTCAATATGTGGGCATTTCTTAGGCATAAATATGGCTTCTGTAAGAGGGAGTTTAGGAAATGTTTCAGGAAAGGCATTTGCTCTTAGGATGGACCTCCTTTTTTTGGAAGACAGTGCACTCATTTCTAATCCATTCGAAGATCTGAACAACCAACCTGACAAATGTTCAGATAAAGAATTGGAAAAAGACTTTTCTTGAAAAATACTGTCTAATGCATATATGATATTACAATTTTCTTCTAAGTTGTAAGAGGCCTTGGGTTCTAAGAATGAATTTGTTCCAGCAGGAAGGTCTTTCTTAGCTCTCACAGCTATTTCATGTTCTGGGCCATTTATAATTATGGCCCGATAAGGGTCTTCAGCAACCAGTAAAATTTTTAAGATATATGACAGAAATCAAATGTTTTTCAGATGTCTGTGTTCGGAGCATAGTCTCTGTGGTTTCCTACATTGCTGTGCCATGGAGGACAGCAAATAATGCTTATAACCTCTATTCCTCATGGTAATAAAATCTGCCCCGTGTTAAATAAATCATTTATGCATATAAAAGTTTACTGAAAAGAATTTGCCATTGATAATCTGCAAGAGCCATGGAAATGACATTCAGTATCTATTTTAAAAATGCATTAAATATGTATCTAGTAGAAACATGAGGAATTAACTTGCAGGCAGAATTTCCATCAGCTGCAAGGTCGCTGTGAGAATCCATGCTGAGGCAGAGGCTGGGGAACTGGCAGAGTGACCTGAGGTCTGAGTCCCAGTGCGGCTGCAGGAAGGAGAAATGGTTCATTAGAAAAAACCGTGATAACACCCCAGGGAACAGCTGCACGTGAAGCTGAGTCAGAGCACAGCCTGACCAAGAAGGAGCACACGAGACAGAAATGGCTCACCTTCAACACGTGGCAGCAGCTTTGAATGCTCCATTCAAGAAGAGGATGCCATCCATTCTTGGCAGAGTTTCCCTGCTCTGGGAAGCCGGTACAGATGAGAGGTGTTTCCGAAAAAACTCTGGACTCCCAGGCCATTGGGCTTGCACTGCAGCACGAGCTCCAGGGGAGAAGGGCCAGAGTCGATATCATGGGAGGCCTTTCCAGCCGGCAAGTTATCCATTAAAAAGTGGGTCACTGGAGAGGACTGGGCTGACTCCAGATCAGGGTCCCCTGTCCTCGTGATCAGGTTTCAGGGCAGGCTTTGGTGGCCCTTGAAGACACACGTCCTCTGGTATTCTTGGAAGTGGAAGGGAAAAGGTTGTGGTGTGGGCACTGGCTAGTGGAGGTGGAGAGAGAGAAACTTGAGAAAGAATAATTCACACGACTCTAGAAATCAAGACTGAGATTGGCTGTCACAAAGAATGGCTGCTCTCAGAGGCAGTAAATATGTCTTAGAGTCTTGTGGAGATACGGGAGTGTGAATAATCTTGAGTTTCGACTTGTACTTTCCACCTTTTTTTTTTTTTTTTTTTTTTTTTGCTGTACGCGGGCCTCTCACTGTCGTGGCCTCTCCAGGCTCCGGACACGCAGGCTCAGCGGCCATGGCTCACGGGCCCAGCCGCTCCGCGGCATGTGGGATCTTCCCGGACCGGGGCACGAACCCGTGTCCCCTGCATCGGCAGGCGGACTCTCAACCACTGCGCCACCAGGGAAGCCCTCCACCTTCTATTTTTGAGATCCCTCCTTGCAGTCAGCCTGGAATCAGATGACTTTCTTGATGAAGCATATTATGTCATTAAGGTCAAGGTCTTCAGTATTAAAGACAGATGTATTCATTCTTCATTTGTCTTAGAATCATAGAGTTAGAAGTCTTAGAGATCCGACCCACTCATTTTACAGCTGAGGAAACTGAGGCCTAGGAGGGCTGGGTAACTTGGATAAAGCTATCAGAAAAGCTGGGACTAGAGTTTAGCTTTTCTTTCTCCAAGCAGAGTCCTTTGCTACTTGAAAAGTAACATTAATTTCCTACTTTTACTTTTTACTCACATCTCTGTTCACTCCATTTCAAACTGTGTGGTCCATTTCCCTATCCCAAAGAGAAGTGAATATGTTGATTCAGCAGGATTTTTCAGAGAGCTAGCACAAACCTATATATAAGGCTCACAAAGATTAGTGTGACTGAAAGAATCTTAACTGACAAATAATACCCAGGTTTAACAACACTTGAGATATATAAAATGATACCAGCTCAAACATATGAAATACAGAAGATAGGATTAGCCTTTGTTTTCAGGGGAAGCCATGCCTGCTTGAGGACTACATGTCATCAGCTGGCTGATATCTTGACATGGTCTGGGATTCTGCCCTTAATCATTATAGGTAATATTTATGCAGTGCCAAGTGAAAAGTGATTTGGCCTTTTCCAGTTCAGTAAGTCTGAACAAACCACATAATTTGGCATGAAGTAGGTTGTGTTTTACCAGAATTTTCCAGTTCTGAAGCCTGTGTTGATCAAATCAACTAAATCATTGCCACTCTGGCTATCTGTGGAAAAAATGCAATTAAAAAAACTGGTTGCTTACCTTGCATCTCCTTATGTAGCACATCTCCTGGTGATGGCGAAATATCCCTTTCTCCTGAGTCATAGTCATTTCCTCCCTCCCTCACTTGGTGTGGTGCTGAGATGCACAGGGACACTTTGGAGACATACACTGCCTTATATTTTTATGTGTCTTATTTTAGTTAATCTTAAATTAACCTTATTCCTTAAGAAAGAGTCCCAAATCTTATGGCACTTCTTTACCTCTGCATTCATTCACTCAGCAAACATTATTTGAGTGTTCATGACACCTGGTTTCTAAGAAAAAAAAAAAAGGGTACTAATGATATAAAGATACCCTCATGGAGCTAGCTCCCAGTCTACTAGTAGAGACATACCTTTAATTAAATCGTAACAACAGAGTGTGGTAAGAGCACAACAGACTTTGGATGGATGCTGATTAGAAAGTCTGTCCAAAGCCCAAGCCCTGTTCTGTTTCTTCTTCCACTGGTTCACCTCTGTGACCTTCATCCTGGAAGGCCGCCATCCCATTGCTGCCCCCGCCACGCCCAACCATCTGAAAGTTGGCTGGTGTTAGAGGCCGTAAAGCTCCCACAACCCGCTCCTTCACTTCACCTCACATTTTTATCCCAATGATCTGTTTTCACAGCCAGATGTGCAATAGTTTTGAGTGAAGATCTCCAGAGTGGGGTGTAAACAATGATCAACTGAGATGAAAGACAAAAATTTAGAACATCTATTTACATTCATTTTTTATCTAAAGGTATTTAAGAAAAATCTTGTTTCCCCAACTTTGAACTTTGACACTGGCACCCTCATCAGGCCTGTCTGTTGGATGGGGACACATCACATACAGTAGACATAGTACCCTCGGGAAAAAGTGAGAGGTTCCCAGAGGAGACAGAGGCACTAGCACTCTTTTCCCTTTTGGAGTAACACAAGGCAGGCTATCTGTGCTTCGTTGAGTGGATTTAAGGATTATACCACCCTAAGTCTTACATCGGCAAAGTATGGCCACATCCAAATCCCACCTGATACCTGTTTTTGTAAGTAAAGTTTTATTTACACAGCATGCTCCTTGATTTTAATATTATCTATTTAGTATCATCAACAGCTGAGATGAGTAGTTGCAATAGAGACTGTATGGCCTGGAAAACCTAATATATTTACTATCAAGGCCTTTACAGAAAACATTTGCCAAACCGTGTCTAAATAGTTTTATTTTTGTAAAATTTTATAAGATAGGTATGGGAGGATTGTGGCCATGAAAATATTTGTCTCTTACCTAGATTCACTGGTTATCTCATGATAAAATGCTCAAAAGAAAGGGAGCATTAAAGATAAGTTATACATCCTTATTTTTATGAAAACACTAATTCTTCAAAGTTTCTGACTTTCTTCTGATGACAAGTAACTGACGCTAGTGACTTAGAAGACTTTTTTTTTTTTTTCTTTTGCGATACGCGGGCCTCTCACTCTTGTGGCCTCTCCCGTTGCGGAGCACAGGCTCTGGAAGCGCAGGCTCAGTGGCCATGGCTCACAGGCCTAGCCACTCCGCGGCATGTGGGATCTTCCCGGACCGGGGCACGAACCCGTGTCCCCAGCATCGGGCAGGCGGACTCTCAACCACTGTGCCACCAGGGAAGCCCTAGAAGACATTTTTGAAAAAACACAAAACATTTTTGTCTTTTCAAGTGACACTGTCTTTTCACTTTTAAACGATGCATAAGAAATACTTATCTATTTCACAAGACACATACTTTGGAGAGAACATTTTGAAAAAGAATATTTTGATGTGTTTCCATTTTATGTGATTCTATTTCTAAAAAAAAAAAGTATATCACATAAAAATATTCTCGTGCATTCTTAGAAACATTCGGAAGTGAAATTTTCCGTTTAAAAGTCATCTAAATGAAGAGCTTTGATGGAATTTGAAGCCATAGGTTAAAAATATAAAAATACAACACTTCTCTATTAGTTTGTAAGAATGACTGACATCTGGAAATATGAATATTTACTAGCTGAATTTTAACAGAAATCTTTGTCTAGGAGGTTAAGAATGAAAAAAATGGGTATCATGATTTAGTAAGCTTAGTCAGTGATAGACATCTTCCATTTGAATATATTCATGATATAATTTTCCAGCTACTATTATTTTTTAGTAAGAACAAAAATATTTGTGTACATTTAATGAATATAAAAACACTACATTTCTTGTTTTTAAAAGTTTTTTTTTTTTTTTTGCTGTACGCGGGCCTCTCACTGTTGTGGCCTCTCCCGTTGCGGAGCACAGGCTCCGGACGCGCAGGCTCAGCGGCCATGGCTCACGGGCCCAGCCGCTCTGCGGCATGTGGGATCTTCCCGAGCCGGGGCACGAACCCGTGTCCCCTGCATCGGCAGGCGGACTCTCAACCACTGCACCACCAGGGAAGCCCTTTAAAACAGTTTTTGAATTTAATTTTTATATTAGAGTATAGTTGATTTACAATGTTGTGTTAGTTTCAGGTGTACAGCAAAGTGATTCAGTTATACCTATATCCATTCTTTTTCAGATTCTTTTCCCATATAGGTTATTACAGAATATCGAATAGAGTTCCCTGTGCTATACAGTAGGTCCTTGTTGGTTATCTATTTTATATCTAGTAATGTGCATATGTTAATCCCAAATTCCTAATTTATCCCTCCCCCCACCTTTCCCCTTTGGTAACCATAAATTTGTTTTCAATATCTGTAAGTCCATTTCTGTTTTGTAAATAAGTTTATATCATTTTTTTAGATTCCACATATAAGTGATATCATATGGCATTTGTCTTTGTCTGACTTACTTCACTTAGTATGATAATCTCTATGTCCATCCATGTTGCTACAATGGCATTATTTCATTCTTTTTCATGATTGAGTAATATTCCATTGTATATATGTACCACATCTTCTTTATCCGTTCCTCTGTCCATGGACATTTAGGTTGCTTCCATGTCTCGGCTATTGTAAATAGTGCTACAATGAACATTGGGGTGCATATATCTTTTCAAATTATGGTTTTCTCTGGATATATGCCAAGGAGTGGGATATGGTATGTCTGTTTTTAGTTTTTTAAGGAACCTCCATACTGTTCTCCATAATTATTGTACCAATTTACAATCCCACCAACAGTGTAGGAGAGTTCCCTTTTCTCCATTTATTGTTTGTAAACTTTTTGATGACAGTCATTCTGACTGGTGTGAAGTGATACCTCATTGTAGTTTTGATTTGCATTTCTCTAATAATTAGTGATGTTGAGCATCTTTTCATGTGTATTTTGGCCATCTGTATGTCTTCTTTGGAGAAATGTCTATTTAGATCTTATACCCATTATTTGACTGGGTTGTATGTTTTTTAATATTGAGCTGCATGAGTTGTTTGTATGTTTTGGAGATTAATCCTTTGTTGGTCACTTCATTTGCAAATATCTTCTCCCATTCTGTGGGTTGCCTTTTCTTTTTGTTTATGGTTTCCTTTGCTGTGCAAAAGCTTTTAAGTTTCATTAGGTCCCATTTGTTTGTTTTTATTTTCACTGTTCTAGGAGGTGGATCCAAAAAGATCTTGCTGTGATTTATGTCACAGAGTGTTCTGCCTATATTTTCCTCTAAGAGTTTTATAGTATCTAGCCTTACATTTAGGTCTTTAATCCATTTTGAGTTTATTTTTATGTATGGTATTAGAATGTGTTCTAATTTCATTATTTTACATGTAGCTGTCCAGTTTTCCCAGCACCACTTATTGAAGAGACTTTTCTCCATTGTATATTCTTGCCTCCTTTGTCATAGATTAATTGACCATAGGTGCTTGCATTTATTTCTGAGCTTTCTATCCTGTTCCATTGATCTGTATTTCTGTTTTGTGCCAATACCATACTGTCTTGATTACTGTAGCTTTGTAGTATAGTCTGAATTCAGGGAGCCAGATTCCTCCCACTCTGTTTCTCTTTCTCAGGATTGCTTTAGCTATTTGGGGTCTTTAGTGTTTCCATACAAATTTAAAATATTTTGTTCTCTGAAAAATGCCTTTGGTAATTTGATATGGATTGCATTGAATCTGTAGATTATCTTGGTAGTATAGTCATTTTCATAATATTGATTCTTCCAATCCAAGAACATGATATATCTTTCCATCTGTTTGTGTCATCTTCAATTCTTTCATCAGCATCTTATAGTTTTCAGAGTACAGGTCTTTTTCCTCCTTAGGTAGGTTTATCCTACCTAAGGTATTTTATTCTTTTTTGATGTGATGGTAAATGGGATTGTTTCCTTAATTTCTCTTTCTAATCTTTAGTGTATAGAAATGCAAGAGAGTTCTGTTTATTAATTTAGTATCCTACAATTTAACCAAATTCATTGATGAGTTCTAGTAGTTTTCTGGTAGCATCTTTAGGATTTTCCATGTATAGTATCATGTCATCTGCAAACAGTGACAGTTTTACTTCTTCTTTTCCAATTTGGATTCCTCTTATTTCTTTTTCTTCTCTGATTGCCATGGCTAGGACTTCCAAAACTAAGGAAGTTAAGAATGAAAAATTGACTATCATGATTTAGTAAGCTTAGTCGGTGATGGACATCTTCCATTTGGATATATTCGTGATATGCTTTTTCCAGCTACTATTATTATTTTTTAGTAAGAATAAAAATATTTGTGTACACTTAATAAATATAAAAACACTACATTTCTTGTTTTTAAAACATTTTAAAAATTATTTACTTCATCTCTTCTATTTTCATGTCTATTTCTAATGCATATAATTTATTAGTAGAGAAGAAGATAATGTACATTATATATAATTTATGAGTAAATAAATATACAAAGATTGTGGTGCATGCCTCCAAAGTTTTTAATGATGGGAACGTATCATCACAGTGTTTGAGGACCAGTGGTTTTTGAGTGTGAGTTTGGAATTTAGCAGATAGGTTTAAATAGGGCTCTGCCACTCACTGGCTACATTCTCTTGATCTAAATAATTTATTATAGGTCTTATTTTCTCACTGTAAATTGAGATAAGGCCTGGCATTTAATACATAGTGTAGCACATAATAAATGTTCAGTAAATATCATAAATATTCAATAAACATTTCCAGGCTTCCAGGGTCACCCTTTTCTTTAATATTCCAAAGAAGTAACTCAATTCCTCCCATCTCACTTTTTTACGAGAAGGCCAGCACACGCCCCTGAATTTCTGCAGAAGGTTCTTAAATTCTTTTGGTGGTTACATTTTCCTGGTGGCTGCTTGATATCTCTCTCCTCGCTCAGTTGTCCATCACCTGTAGTCTTCCATCCTATTCCTTCTCCACATGACTCCCAAGAGTGGACATAATCTCATTTCCAGCATTCCTTGAGACTCAAGGCTCTCATAAGCTTTAAGACTTATGCGTGTGGATAACACAGGGTAAATACAGTTCTGAACAGGAATCAACTTAAAATTTCGGTATCACACAACACCCTTCCTAAGTTCAGGGACTGCTGTCCACTGCTGGGAATAGCTTATCGATTCTGTACAGCTTTGGGCCTGGCCTGTCTCCCTGTTGTTGGCACTACTCTTTCCCTTCCGAGAACTTTCTGCCTTCTTAGCTCTTCCTTGAATCCCTGCCCCAGTTTCTCAGACAACTACAGGCTACTCTATCATGCCAAGGCCTTAAGCATAGCTGCAGTCTGAGCATTAAACTCCTCCAGGGCGCTATTCACACAGATGCGTGAATAACACTCCCTGGAGTTATACAATAAGGCAGCCCTGATCCTCTCCATCAAGCCATCAGGAGTGGAGGTGGTGAAAAACTTCACTTTCAAAATCAAGAATCCATTAACATAACTTCCAAAAAAAAAAGAAGAAGAAAACCATTCACCATAGGTCTCTCTTTCTCACTAAACAATCAATAGAAGCTTTTGAATCTACTGTTTTTCTTTTCTGGCTCCAAAGTTATCAGATTGAATTCTGAGGCAGGGCTCAAGGTCAAAATTTTTGTACTTTCCTTGTGAGTCTTTATAGTTGAGCTGGACACTATATAATTTATTACCCCTACTTTCTTTCTAGATCAAGTACTAGGTGTCTTTATTTTTTTCTCTTTCAACCTCCACTGCTACTGATAGCAACAATGCTATCATCACCATCACCACCGTCATGACCTACATGACCACCTTGACGATGAGCTTAACTCCACTACCACCATCACCATATCATCTCCATCACCACCACATCACCACTGCTATCATCACAGGCAACATCAACATGAAGGGGGATTTCCTGGAGGTCCAGTGTTGAGGACTCCATGCTTTCACTGCCAAGCGTCCAGGTTCGGTCCCTGGTCAGGGAACTAAAATCCCACAACCTGCACTGCGTGGCCAAAAAAACAAAAACATGAAGGACCGACATCATCACCCCAATGATCATAATCACTACCCCCATAGCCATTACTACCACCTCTCTGGCTTTTCTGAGGTCTTGTGGCAATTCTATGAATACCCGCCAAAGCTCTCTAGAGGTCTTTATTTTGTCTCTAGGTATGTCTGCAGCTTCTAACATTTTTTTTTACTCATCAGATACCCTCTTCTCCCATTTCTGGAGAGAAGACTAGAATAAAACCCATGTCCCAGTGCTGATCTCTTGCATATCTGACATTGAGGCCTCTTCAGACTTGGGGCTGATCTTGAGACTTGTCAAATATATGGTCATAGCTCTGTAATATAGTTTCTACCCTTTCCATCCTGTTGTCTCTCATTGTTTCCAGTGAAATGCCCTGTACTATTTCTTGGCTCTGGGGAACACCACCACCATCGAGACAACTCTAACTCTTGAAAAAAGGGGATGGGGATTATTATAAGTGATCTCTTGCCTTTAGGGACTTCTTTAGGCCCTTGGCCACCCTATGACAGAAAATTCCAAAGTCAGAAAAGGTTTCTGTCCACTTGGAACCCCAGTAAGAGACTGACCATCTGCCACTATTTTATCCAATTGGATTCTCATCTATTCTGTCCTCTGATGGGAGGTTTCTATTGAACCAGAACAGCAAAGATGGGACTGCCTTTCAACTGGTATGTCTATTAGTGCAATGATGGAAGCCTTTTCATAGTGGCCTCATGATCTACCACTGACCCCAAAATGAAAAACATGCCTTCACAAGTAATGTCAGCCACAAGGGCTTAGACTTCTTAAAGGTTTTCAGTTTTCTTTTTGAGTTGAACATAGTCTAATATAGGATAGGGAGGAAAAGAAAATAAAATATTACCAAGTAATAATAGTACATTCCCTGTAATTAGGAGCACAGCTACAGTAGGAGCGAGAAGCAAAAATTTAATACAGTACCTGGACATCTCAAGTAACAAGTCAAATAAACTATGGTTCAATTGCTTACATTGAATGAAAAGTGGTATACAGCATAGATGACCTCAGGCTAGTAGTAAGTTTTTATTGGAACACAGCGATTCTCATTCACTTATACATCATCTGGGGCTACTTTTGTGCTACGGTGGCAGGGTTCAGTAGCTGTGAGATTCTGTGTGACACACCAAGTCTAAAATATTTATTATCAGGCTCTTTATAGAAAAAGTTTCTCAACCCTTGCTCTAAATAATGAATACTTTTCTCTTCTTAGAGCTGACAGGAAAGTGAATTAAACTGGTCTTTCTTTGTATCATAGAAGTAAAGGTTTAACCCCAATTAAGGCATTGGAAGTAGGGAGTAGTTGAAGTAGGGCTTCTATATATCCTGCTAGATCCGAGGGCATTTGGTCCTAACTAATAATAGAAAAAGTAGCCTTCCACCTTCCAACCCTCAGTCCAGTTTACTGTATTAAGAGATTGGAGTCAAGACCCTAGATGATAATAAAGAGTCTCTTTGCTTTGCTTCCTTTGGACAAATACCTCCTCAGAGATCTTGTGGGAAGGTGAAGTGTTGGGTCCAAGGCAGAACAGGGCACATCCTGAGTTTCTCAGTCAGATACTGCTTGGTAATACTTTAATTCCATGATATGTTTGTGTGCATTAATGGAGAAAGCTACTGAGTTTGCTTGCTGATAATGAGATAATTTCACTTTATTGTCTCCAAGTAGGCTTATCTCACTGCCACAAACTCAAGGCCTATAGTGTCCCAGAAAATTCTGAGGGCTGAGTGTCCATTTCTGATGCTGCCCATTGCCAGTCCTACCTCCCCTCCCAAATTCTGAGTGAGAACCCCAGCCTGCTGTAACAGTTCCATAAAGCTGAGGGGTTGGCATTGATGCTAAGAGATGGGGTAGACAGTTAACTTTTGTGTGTGTGTGTGTGTGTGTGTGTGTGTGTGTGTGTGGTCAATTCTATTTTTTCTTTAGTTGAAGTATGTTTTCATTATAGTCTACTTAGATGTATTTTTTTTAATGTTTGTAGTTTATAGTTTTAAAAATTGTGATTAGGAAGTAGGAGATCTTGAGTCTAAAACCAAGGAAACTGGATACTTTAACTTTACAGGGATTTATCCCTGCTCCCAAATATAGATCTTCAAGTTTGCCTCATTTGAGTCCTTGGAATCAAGTAAAAAGAAGTCAGCTTTATTATTATTTTTTTTTTTTAATTTTTAATTTTATTTATTTATTTTTGGCTGCATTGGGTCTTTGTTGCTGCACGCCGGCTTTTGCTAATTGTGGCGAGCCGGGGCTACTCTTCGTTGCAGTGGCTTCTCTTGTTGCAGAGCATGGGCTCTAGGCGCACAGGCTTCAGTAGTTGTGGCACGTGGGCTCAGTAGTTGTGGCTCGCGGGCTCTAGAGTGCAGCCTCAGTAGTCGTGGCGCACGGACTTAGTTGCTCCGCGGCATGTGGGATCTTCCCGGACCGGGGCTCGAACCCGTGTTCCCTGCATTGGCAGGTGGATTCTTAACCACTGAGCCACCAGGGAAGCCCCAGATTTATTATTTATTTATTATTGTGCTAAACATTTTACATGAATTCTCTTTTATTCCTTATACAGCCCATGAGGTTATTTATTACAAGGAAACTGACGCTAACCTGCTAAAGTTACCCCACATGGAGATAATGGTGCTAAGATTTGTTTCTGCGTTCCATGCTGCACGGTCTTTTAGATGTCAGTCCATTATAAGTGCAAAAGTTTCATATTAAAAATAGCTCCACTTAGAATCTGGAAGTTTCACAGACCAGACAGTGGTAAATCCAGCCTTTAAGTCAGTTTATAAGCTTTCTGAAGTAATGTTTTTCTTCCATAACCATTTGGTCTTTAAGTAAATGGGTACCCAGGGTCTTTGTGAAATAGACTGAAAAACTTCCCCAAGGGGTGCTCTTTAATACAATTCCTTCATTTAACCTTGAAAAACAATATTTGAGATAGATAATTATTGTTTTTTCTCCCCAATGGCCATTTTCCTTTTTCCTAACAAAACCCCAATCTTGTTCAGGTATGGGTCATCTCTTGCTTAATGGGTTAGTCCCCTGCCCTAGGGAGTGACTGTCGGTTAGTCCACATCTTTCATAGTGATTCTGTACCCCTTGCCAGGGATTGGTTTAAGCATGGTCGCCAGATGCAACCCAGGACAAAAGACAAAAATGGCAGTCAACTAGGAGGCTTCTGTAAGATTTACTAACTCTTGAAAGAAAAAATAAAAGGCACTAGATGAGGATCATCCCTTCCTACTTTTGAATGTCACAAATGAGATGTATTGTAGTTCTTGGAGCCAGAGCAGTTATTTTGTAATCATGAGGGGAGAACCAAGAGAATCATACAGAATCCTGGGAGCTGTTGCGCCTTTGAATTAATCAGTGTTGGAATAAACTGTTCTGGATTTCTGTTATGAGAGAGAAAGAATTCATGGTATTCATTATGATTTAAGACATCTTTATGTATTTTTACCACAACAAACTGATTACCTTGACCCTCTCCACAAGACTCTTTGGAGGAAGGTGTAACCAGAGAAAAGCAAAGCTAAACGGATGTTCATTCCTTCAAAACAAAGCTCCAAATGAGGTCCTCTGTTAGGAAGTTCCTGATTACAGAAAAATAGGAGCTGGTTAGGAGTGGAGTTAATCTTTCAGTCTAAGGCAGTAAAAAGACAAGGGTTTCTGATATTCCTTAACAAGGGGCTGAGGAAAACTCTGTACCTTGCTAAGTTAAAGGAAGCTACTTTATATCCTGGAGTAGTGCCCTTTCAAGGAGGAATTCCCTGGGTTCTAGGAGCTAGTCAACAAATGTTTTCGAAATAGATGTGTACTCTTTCCTAGTAGGAACAAAAGATCACTCAAAAGAAGCTTGAATCTTCAAAGTAAACCAACTATTAGACAGTATCAGTGCTGACAGTTTTCATCCATACATCTTTTTCACCAACCATTTCTCAAAAGCAATTTGCTTTCTCTCCCGTCTTTCATGAAGACTGGGCTATCCGACCAACTACAGTGCTTGTCTTCATTCAGTCTTTAAATACCTCTTAGAAGCAGCCTTATTTTAAGTGAGGTTTGTCTTTGGTATGCATGTATACCACTCCTGGAAAGCCACAGGCGGTCTACACTCTCGGGATTTCACATAACCTTTAAAAATTTCCAACAAGCGTTGGAATTTTTCATATTTGTAGTGTTCTTTTTAATTACTAATTTATAGCAGAACAGCTTCCTGATGATTCTTCAGTATAATTTCTATTATATTTACTACTTGTATTAGCTTCCTATTGCTGCTGTTACAAATTACCCAACTTGTAGCTTAAAATAACACAAATGTATTATCTTAAAAAGTTTTGGAGGCCAGAATTCCTAAAGTCAAGGTGTCAGCAGGGCTGCGTTCCTTCTGGAGGCTCTAAGGGAGCATGTTTCCTTACGTTTTCTAGCTCCTAAAGGCCACCTGCCTTCCTTGGCTCATGGCCTCATCCTCCATCTTCAGTCAGCACCATAGCATCTTCCAGTCTCTTTCTGACCGTCTGCCTCACTCTTACAAGAACTCTTGTGATTACATTGGGCATCCTAGGATGATCCAGAATCACCTCCCCATCTCAAGACCCTTAATCGTGTCTGCAAAGCCTTGTTTGCCATATAACATATTCACAGGTTCCTGGGATTGGGACCTGGATATTTTGGGGATGTTATTCAGCCTACCCTACTACTACTTCTATTATTACTACCACTGGCTAAAATTTGATTGTATACCGTGAGCCAGGCACTGTGCTGCTCTACATTCTTTATCTCAGTTAGTCCACAAGCCACACACTAAGACTGTAACTTTCTCAAACAGGCTTGTGACTAAGCCACTGCTCTCTGATGACAGTAATTCACTGCAAAATTGAGTAACAATGATTCACAAAATCTGCATTCCTACTCCTATCCAGCACTGACTTATATATGTCTACAAGTTAATTATAAATGAGACCACAAACTTGTATTTTTAGAAAATGTAGTCCTATGGGTAGAAATTTACATTTAGAAGAAATTCAGCTACATTTATGAGTGGTTGGAACTAAAGCTTGTAGTTACTGGGTTCAGTTGGCTTAGATCATTGAGAGTAATTCTCATTAGATTTATGGCTGCTACTCCTAAGTGGAACAGTTCACTGAACTCAGCTTAGAAATTATGATTTAAATCCTTAAACAAGATACTATGAAATGCAAACCTTCAAGGAGGACCTTTGTCAGAGAAGTGTGGGTTAATGCCCCAAATTCATCACTGTTCCTCAAAAAATTTTATAAACTGATGGCTGCACAAGAATTTCATATTAGCATTGAAGAGTCTTGCATTATCATATAGTTGAATAGCACCTGTTTAGTGTTCTCTTGCCACTCAGATCTGTTAGATGCAGTCCTTAATGTGCTGTGAAACACTCTGAAGTGCAGCTGATGGATGTGGACATAAGGCCCCACAAATGACAATTTGGCACCTAAAACTTGTTATTTTAGAAGGGTTAGAGGCTCTTGAACACTGGGTTGAGCCTCTTAGCTGATTTGATTAAGGCTATTTTAGGACTGGATATAATTGAGATAGACATAAAACTTGACTATAGAAATAGTCTAGCCCAGTCGTTTCCAGCCTGTTGGCAGTAAACTTTAGCAGCATATGGGAGTTATCCTAAGGAGCCCATTAATCCACGTGAGCACTAAACGTTGCCTGTAGACTAAATATATCCTACATATCAAACGTAGATACTGTTGTGATGCTAATATGAATTTGCTTTAAAAGATCACTGAATTCATAGAAGCTTTTGGTCATTTTTCATCTTATTAATTAGGTACTTAAGAACAATTAAGCCCATAAAATTCTGACCTCATCAAAGTGGGTGGGCATCTTTGCTCTGGTTTGGAGGATTTAGCAGTGTTCATGAAACACTTCTAACACACTAATCTTCCACATTCATATAAAATTAAAGCCTTAAAAGAGCTGCCATCTGAGAGTTCAGGCGTTAGTCTCCCAAAACAATATGCTGAAGAGTGAGTAAAGCAATAAAATAAGACCAACTAATAATGCTGATGAAACTCTTCGATAGCATCTTTTTCTACCTATGATGATGGTAGCTTATGAGTAAGGTAAGCAAGCTAAGGAAAAGTACTGTTTTATTTCTCTAACTTGCCTGCAATAAGAGTACCTAAGTCAATAAACTAGATGGGTCTGTTTTTAAAACCCAACACTATCATTTCTAAGGAAAATGCTTCTGGCTTTTTGTTTTTTTTGACGTATACCTGATTTACAATGTCGTGCTAATTTCTGCTGCATAGCAAAGTGACTCAGTCACACACAAGTATATTCTTTTTTTTATCTCCTTTTCCACTATGGTTTATCCCAGGAGATTTGGTGTAGTTCCCTGTGCTATATGGTGGGACCTTGTTGTCTATCCATTCTAAACATAACAGTTTGCATCTACTAACCCCAAACTCCCAATCCATCCCTCTCCCTGCCCGCCTCCCCCTTGGCAACCACAAGTCTGCTTTCCGTCTCTGAGTCTGTTTTGTAGATAGGTTCATTTGTGTCATATTTTAGATTCCACATGTAAATGATATCATATGGTATTTGTCTTTTTCTTAACTTCACTTGGTGTGATGATCTCTAGTTGCATTCATGTGGCTGCAAATGGCATTATTTCCTTCTTTTTTATGGCTAATATTCCATTGTATGTATTTACCACATCTTCTTTATCCATTCATCTGTTGATGGGACATTTAGGTTGTTTCCATGTATTGGCTATTGTGAATAATGCTGCTATGAACTTAGGGGTGCATGTATCCTTCTGAATTAGAGTTTTGTCTGGACATATGCCCAGGAGTGGGACTGCTGGATCATATGGTAATTCTAGTTTAGTTTTTTGAGGAGCCTCCGTACTGCTGCTGGCTCTTAATTTGTAAATAAACGCTACTGATTTGTACAGCACTTTACAAAAATTTGCATTATAGGGTCTCAAAGTTGGAACATTCTTATCATGTGTAGTCTTAAAAAATCAAAAAAAAAACCCAAAAACCCTACAAAGATGAAGTAAACTAACCACATGAAATCATCTTACCTTCCTTAAATAAAGGAGGGAAAAAAACCCTGATTTAAACTGACCATATAGGACTGTTTGGGTATTGAATATAATTTTTTTCTCAAAGTCATTTTCAGACCTAGTATAACAAAAATTCCTCCTCAAAGATCAGTATTTCAGGCCCTAAGAATTACTTTTATATCTAAGCCATTTACTAAAAGAGGTTTATAGCAAAAGGGTTTTAGAATTTATAAATACAAAGGCCCAATATTTATTAACTTTGCACACATAAACCTTCCTGTCTACAGAATTGTATGACACTGGAATATCTTAGTTTGCAGACTCCCCCTGAAAATCTTAACCATAGTTTAAGAGTGAGTTCCAGCTTTCTGAAATGGTGTAAATTACAGCTGTGCCAGTAGGGAGATAGATTTACTGAATGCTTTTCAGTATGTTTTAAATCCATGGAACCATTATAAAATTTAGTCTGATTCCATAGTTCTTGCTTAGTTAGAACACACAATACTATACATGAATTTAAAAATCATTACACTGGAGAGAAAGTACTGTCAGAGAGGCTCACGTTTACCAGTTGGGTCACTTTAGGTTAGCTGAAAGCGGAGGTGCTTGAGAGCAGAGGAGATTTTTACACTTTTTAAATTTCCTTTAGCACTTGTTGCAGGGGACAACCTGGTCATATTTTTTACTACGGCAGTTTGCTGAAATAAAACTTGTCCCTTTCCCTCAAGCACTTACCTGCAAAATAAAATATTCACTATTCTCTTGTGACTTATAGTTGACTGCCAGATAATGTTTTTTTGTTTGTTTGTGGTTTTTTTTTGCCGTACGCGGGCCTCTCACTGTTGTGGCCTCTCCCGCTGCGGAGCACAGGCTCCGGACGCGCAGGCTCAGCGGCCACGGCTCACGGGCCCAGCCGCTCTGCGGCATGTGGGATCTTCCCGGACCGGGGACACGAACCCGTGTCCCCTGCATCGGCAGGCGGACTCCCAACCACTGCGCCACCAGGGAAGCCCCAGATAATGTATTTTTTGCTGATTCTCAGAGCACAAGTGTTCAGGCAGCAGTTTCTGGTTAGGTCTGTTCATTCAGTCATTCAATCACACATTCATTCAAGCAACCGACCAGCATTTACAGATCACCCACTACGTGTTGAACGCAGTTGTCTTAAATGGAACCAAAACCACAAGAAAAAGTTTTAAAGAATTACCAGAACTTTTATTTTTGCTCAGTTTTATTAAAAAAATAAATATGTCATAAAGCTTTTTTTTTTTCCTTTAGGGAGAAAAAACGGAACAAGTTTCATAAAATCAAATAAGCAACGGTAAGGTGTCTTAACTTGAAAAAGATTGGGAATCACTGGCTTACAAGTTACAATTGAATGAAAGGACAACTGTACCAGCCTCAGTTGGCTGCTTCATGCCAATGGCAGCAAACAACAAGATCTACTAGGGCAAAATAAATTACTGTGTGGAAGCCCTGGTAAGTGCTTATACAGGCCGAGTCACTGAGATATCAGGATAGATAGATCTTGCTTTCAACAACACAGAAGTTCCTGAAGGGTTGTGTGTAAATGAAATAACCACAAACATACTAGGGGAGCTTGGTACCGGAAAGAATTCCGTGGTGAATTCTTTTGTGAACAACCACTACTGCTTTTATAAATCCAGGTCCATTTGCTTTACTTAAGGCGAAGTACACCAAGCTGCTACCTCTCTGAGCTGAGGCAGTGGCATGTTCACCTAACACTGCTCCCGCTGGGCCAGAGGCACAATTTCCAAGTCTGTGTTTCTGTGAAGTAGTGTAAAATACAGAGTTGGCCAGGGAACCCAGCTGCATCTGGCAAAGCAGGCCGAAGGGTGGGAGCTCCACCTTTAACAATATTTCCATGTCAACAAAGACTTCTTCTGAGGGTCGACTTTGTGCAAAGCACAGTAAAAAACCTGACCAATTCACTTACAGATGTACTTCCTTTCTCTAAAACCTTCGGTCAGGGCCTAGGTCTGGAACCCTAAAATAAAGTAATACTTCTAATTCTCGAGACTGGCTTTAACCAAATTAGATGCCCAACTCCTTCAACCTGGGGTGGGATGATAAGGAAAGAGACTGAGTTTTCCAATGCTGAAGTTTAACACGAGAATCACATTTCATTTAACTAGTTAATGAAAAATTTTGCTGGTGACAAACTTTTCAAATGGTTCCTTTTTTTTTTTTTTTCTTACTTCCTCTAAACAGGACTCTTGAGTTCTCGGGTAAACTCTGCAGAACAGTTAAAGTCATTGATGTTCTCTGGTTGGGTGACGTATTTCAGTCCTACTGATAGAAATTGAAGTTTCTTTCCACCCACCAGAATGTCATGAACTTATCCTACACCACAGCAGTGATGCTTTGCACAGGGATTAAATAGGGTAGTACTAGTTCCAGTCAGTTTTAATCTTTGTAAATAAACAGAATCCTCACTTTGCTCACAGCCTCCATTTCACTTGGCCAAACTTCTACCAGGCTTAAGCCATATGTAATTAGTTAGGCTGTTCAGTTTCTTTATAAAAAATGCTTCTAATAATACTGCTGCCTATATGTACAGGTGTGAATGAAAAGAGTATGCAATCTGTAGTCTTTTCCACACTGAGTACACTAACAACAATTAGTAAATAATTAATTAAAGAATAAGTGGTCATTTTAAAACTTGTGTTTTTCCTTAAAAAAAATTTTCACTTTCTAGCAACTTAAAAAAAATGGGTCTTAAAAGTGCCCTATTAATGTCAATGCTGTTCCCCACTCTGGCCCACCCATCCAAAACCTGCTACAAATGCTGGATTGAGTTTATACAAATAATTTAGCAGTACCAAGATTTTTCAAATGGAAACAGTGTTACTGACTTCTTCATACTGGATAACAAAATAAGGGTAACTCTGGTCATCATTGAAGATGACAAAAATCTGAGGCTCAAAGAAATTATCCACACAAGAGTCATACAGGTCACTGGTGACACTTCCGGGATTCACGGGAGGGGGCCTTCTCATGCCATGGCTGCCCATCGTGTATCTGCCAGTTAGCACTTTAGCCAGAAACATGAAATGGACTCCTTTGGAGGACTTCTTAGAAAAGTTATGAGAGTAGCTTGCCTTCTTTGCAAAATAACTGCCTTGTCCAAACATTGTAGCATGCTTTCCACAGACTCGAGGGTCAAAGTTGTGCTTGCAGATTCCATCTACCACATCCTGGGATGTTCCATGAAATAAATGTCTCTCATTTATTATTCTGTCACGGCCAAACATTTTCCTGTTCATATATTCCTTTTTCCTAATGCAAGGAGTGGACAGGGAATTCAGAAAAATGATGGTATAGATCAGTTTAACAGGCATGATGTAGTCATAAACTTCTTTTTATGGTTTCAACGGGGAGGAAATGTTAAAGTAGCTACCAAGGGCAAAATGTCCTCAAAGATCATACTGAAAGTTTAAACTTATCTTTTCCACTGCAGATAAGAAAAGCCCTTTCCCTTTTTTCTCCATCAACCATTTGTTCACTTGCTCTCTCTTCTATTTCAAATCTAGTTCTCACATCTTCTCAGGGTGACTTCCTTACCTAATACCACCAACCTGAGAGTCTCTTAATTCTGAGGTTCCTCAAAACCTACATGTATCCCCTCTGAATTACATTAATTTGTTGCTGACTTGAGAGGCAGCATAGTAAAGTGATTTGGTGCTAGACTGCCTGGGTTCAAATTCCAGCACCGTATCGTATTAGCTGTATGACCTGTGGCAAGTTACCAAACTTTTCTGTGACTCAGTTTCCTTTCTGTAAAATGCAGATTGTAATAAACTTTCTTGTAGGTCTGTTATGAGAATGATATGTGAGTTAATATATGAACAAATATGACATTAAGTTCTATGCAAGTCTCTACTATTATGTTCTGCATTTGTCATTAGCTACATCAAGAAAAGCTCTCGAACTTTTCATATTGCTGACTCACCTTTTATATTTCTCCCAAAGAAACTGGTTTTGGACTCTCAGTATTTGCAAAATTCTATATTTAAACTCAGGCACAGTCTTATGAAAAAGATTATAAATGATTCGATAACTTTTGTCCTCTGCAGAAACAGGCACTTGGATGAAGTCCTGAGACGGATGCATATACACCCAAGTTTCAGGGTAAAAGTTTGCTGAGGTGACCCCATCTGGGCAGATGATTTGTGATGATGAGGTTGCTTCAAGAGGCGGAGGTGCCTGTGTGGGAACACCACCAAGTGTCCTAGAAGGGAGAGGCAGAACGTCAGTGTAAAACCTCAGCAGTAAGGTGCTCTACATCAAAACCTCCATCTCACATACAGTGCGCTACAGCAGTATCTAACATTATAATCTGAATAGCTTCAATGCTTGTTCAAAAAAACATAGAAAATGCTATCAACTAAAGAAAAAAAAAACCTTAGAGCTAACACTGCCTGTATAGAGAGGACCTATTATTAGCTTCCCCTGGCCTCCTCCTTGTGGAGAAAACTCTGGAATGTACTGCTGCAAGGCAACCAAGCGTCAATTTATAAATATCTTTACCTTCTGAATCCTGGATTCCTCTTTTGCCTATATAGTTATGCTCCGTTTCAAGTGGAGCAACAATTTATATACGTTCCTCAAACTTTGCTGTACTAAGCACAAAATGTATCATTGCTAGAGGCTGTGTATGTGGGGAGGCATAGTTAGTGAGTGGAGGCAAAGTGAAGCAGGGCAAGAGGGAGCTTACAGGGAGATGACAGAAAATATTAAAAATAAAAAGCTTATACTTTTTGGTTTTTGTATAAAAACAAATGAATCATGGAGTAGGCATTGAAAGTTGGCATTTGCTTCAGTTTTAAATACCACATATAACAACAAAACCATCAATACAATTCAAATGTTATAGCTTTAGATGGGCTTAAGATGGAGCTAATTACTTTAAGCCCTAGACACCAGAATATCCTTGACCCTTAAATTCAGGTCTGTTACTTTGAAGGATGAGTTTAGACAAGCAGTTACTTATTCCTGTGTGATTAAATGATTTAAATCATTTTTCTTAGCCATTTTCAAAACAGAGCAAAAGGGAAGAAGCAGAGAGAAAGATAATCCTGACCCTGAGACCCAGATTCAGGGCTGGGGTACTACTCCACTCATCAGCAGACAGTGGTCACGGGGAAGCCCTAAGTCTGCCAAATGGATTAGGAAACTGAAATTTTCAAAAGAGCTTTGGGACACAGAGGTTACAACAATAGGTGAACATGCATCTGACCTCCAGGAGGGTATTTACCATCAGCCACCTTACACTAAGCACATACTGTGGACCAGGCACTTCATACCCAGTGTCACTACTTATCATAACCCCACACATTGGCTTGATTATCCCCACTTTTCAAATCAAGAAACTGCCAGCACAGCTAGTAAAGAACAGAGACAGGATATGAACCCAGGCCTATCTGGTTTCTAAGTGCATACTCCTTGCATTTCCATATATTTCACAATTCACATGTACATATACTTTCTTCTTCTTTGTCTTCTTTTTTTTTTTTTTCTTTAAACAAGGCTTGAAGGTGATGGATGGATACCAGGATTGCAGTTCAGGTCTGCCTGATTCCCACTACCATTGCCACTACCCCACAGCCTTTTGACTTTTAAGAGATGGCTTGCTATCTCTACCCCCCCACCTCCCCTTCAAGTAGCTGTGCCTATGATTAATGTGCCTCAAAGTCCCTTTGTTAGACGGAGACAGAGTTCTGGGTGGATCTGGGGCTTGAAGAATCCCCCAGGTGCTTTTAAGTTCAAGAGCAGATCTAAAGGGGTGCTGTTTTCCCCAAGCTTCATGACAGAGGGCACAACAGTTCTTGTCTTCTGGAGCATTTTCACAAAGCCCTGACAGATTCCTCCAGAGCCTTCCTTCGCTGAGAAGAGAGGCCCCTACTGCTTTAATCAGACTCTGATAGGTCTGTAACTCCTTAAAAAGCCATCACCATTCTAGAGGAGTGGCAGGAAACACAGACTATAAGCTCCTTATTTTTAGCTGTTCCCTCTATCCCTGCTCTGCAAAGAGTACAAGTCCTAACTTGCCAGTTTTCCCAGTATTGTTAGGGGTTGAAGTTACCAACAGAGGTTTCTGGACTGAAGGAGGAAGGTAAGATTCTCCCAACCACTCTGCCCAAAATAGGTTTTAGGCTGTCACAGCCATACCGAAAACGTGGCACTGACAACAGAAGAGACTGTTCCTTTTCCTTCTGCTAGCACTCCTGCCTAGAAATCAGTTTCACAAAATGTAAGCTTCAAATGTCTCCTTTCCTTTTTCAGGGGACTGGGGGGGGCTCTATTATTTCCTTACATATGCTTGAAGATGAGCCTGTGTAAATAAATCCCATATGTCCTAAGACAAATCAGATTTTATGTATTTGGTTAAACATCCATTCTTACCCATGGATGCTTACTTTTAATAAGCCAACATCTTAATTGGGCTAAAACATAAAAATGTATATAGGGCTGCCCTGGTGGCGCAGTGGTTGAGAGTCCGCCTGCCAAGGCAGGGGACGCGGGTTCGTGCACCCGTCCGGGAAGACCCCACATGCCGCGGAGTGGCTGGGCCCGTGAGCCATGGCCGCTGAGCCTGCGCGTCTGGAGCCTGTGCTCCGCAACGGGAGAGGCCACAGCAGTGAGAGGCCCGCGTACCGCAAAAAA
>RJWK010019867.1:0-31979 GCA_004363435.1 Platanista minor | reverse complement strand
CTGGCTCCCCAGGGCCACCCTCAGAGCTGGGCAGGAAGGCAGAGCTGCGGCACCTGCATCCCAGGACCAGCCTGCATCCCTCCTTCCACAGCAGTGTGCTGAGAGCAGGTGGGGATGGGGGGAGCTGTGATGGATGGGTCCTGCTTTGCTGGCTGCTGCCAGAGGGCCAGGGAGGAAGAGGAGAAATGAAAAGCAGCCTGGAGATATTTTCCCTGTGATTTGTGCCGGCCAAGATGTTCTGTAGCAATATTTATCAAGATGCTCTGTCCCACTTTCATTTATTATCCAGATTAGCCTGAGTTATCACAACCAAGACGGACCTATAAACTAGCTACCTGACACCATCGGGACCATGAAGCGTATTTTAAAATCTCAAGGAGCAGCTTCCACTCTCCATGGAAGTTTAAAGGAATAGATGCACTCCTCACCCTCTGGGGACTGTGGCCATTCTCGAAGCAGACACAGGAGCCCCGTCCCTCGGCCACCGCTCCAAGCGCTGCACCATCCACGCCCCTCCACATCCCACCAACCAGTGCAGACCACCCTCTGCCACTGCTCCTTGTGCAGCCCGTAAGGCACACCTTCTAAAAGCCCAGATCATTTCCAGGGTTGAATTTTAATCATCTGTCAACAGTAATTCATTAAAACATTTGCCAGTAAAGGAATGAAAAATGGGGGCTTCCCTGGTGGCACAGTGGTTGGGAATCCTCCTGCCAATGCAGGGGACACGGGCTCGAGCCCGGGTCCGGGAAGATCCCACATGCCGCAGAGCAACTAAGCCCATGCGCCACAGCTACTAAGCCTGCACTCTGGAGCCCACAAGCCACAACTACTGAAGCCCGCATGCCTGGAGTCCATGCTCTGCAGCAGGAGAGGCCACCACAACGAGAAGCCCACGCACTCGCTTGCCGCAACTAGAGAAAGCCCTCATGCAGCGGCAAAGACCCAATGCAGCCACAAATAAATAAATAAAAAATAAATAAAATTTTTTTAAAAAAAGGAATGAAAAATGAATTTATTGAGCATCTTCTATTACACACTAGGGCTGTGTTGGGCAAAGGGGCTGGGGTATAAGACCAGGTCCTCAATCATCTTACATACCAGATCTGCCCATACAGAACACAGGGCCGGATAACTAACCATTCAGGAAAGACAGGCGTCTGCCAGGGGGAGGGGACAGGACAGCAGGGCGGCCAGCATGTCCGGGGCAAGGGACCCTCGGGGGTTGGCGCTGGCATCAAGGAAAACATGACAAGAGGGTGGACAGTAATTTCCAAACTGACAGCAGTTTCTAAAGATCACAGATTAGTCACGCAATCTAGTTACTAGGTTTATGGCACTGCACAAAACCAGAAGGAAAAAAAGACCCAAAAATCCCTGCCCTCATATGGCTTATATTCTGATTTGAGGGCAAGGGGGTGACAAAGAAAGACAATTAAGAAAGAACTAAAAAAATACATGTCTGATAAGCTAAGTAGAAAATAAAGAGAGATGGGGGAGACCGTGAACATACAGGATGCGGAGTGGGCAGCTATTTTAAATAATGATCAGGGAAGGTCTCCGTGCTACCTTTGAGCAAGGGCAGCGGTAGGGAGACACCTTGGGAAGTTTTATCAAAATCCAAGCAAGAGATGATGGACGTTGGCTCAGATCAGGGCCGTAGCAGTGGAGGGAGTAAGGAAAGCTGGATCCTGGTGCTGTAAGGAAGAAATAGGGGAGGGAAGCCAAGGGGGCTGTCAACACATTAAGATGTCTATCAGTCATCTAAGCAGAGAGGCGAACCCACAACTTTACAAGCCGGAGAACTTTAGAAACAGGAGACGCTTCACAGAGGACAACCTGAGAGTCCTCGCCCAACAGGTAGTGACGTGCTGGTGGCCCAGGAAGCCTCCCCTGCAGCCCTCCAAGCAGGGGCCGTGCCCGTGGCCATGCTGGTCCCTCTGCTCCACTCTGGGGTCCACGTCAGCATCCCCAGCATTGCTGCTTGGCTCACTGGAGACGCCTGGTCTCTGCACCTGCCTCATTCTACAGGTGAGCTACTCTGAGGCTGGCAGAGCCAACTGATGGGGCCGAGGCCACCCCCGCCGGCAGCAGAGGCCGCCTGGGTGAGCCCTTCTCTATGCCGCCCAGATCCACAAACTAGATTTTGTTTCCAGGTATGTGATTTTGATGACAAGGGAAAGATCTCTGCTTCTAGAAGTTTTCTCATAAAGTTGCTTTTGAATTCTGATTTCTTTCCTACGAACATACATTAGACGCAAAATCCACGCTCCCTGATAACTGGAGGCGAACTGGACACAGACAGGCAGGTCTGACACAAGAATACAGGTTATTGGTATGAAACTGGCACAATTGCAAAGTCTGTCTCCACAGAAAGGAAGGAAAATACTGAGCCCTGGCCTGGACCGATGTGCATGTGTCAAAAGGCTCTGGAATATTCCCAGCAAATGCCATAAACGAGACGGATGGGAGAGAAATTCAGATTTAAGTGACATTTGTTGAGCACCTTCTATTTTCGGGCTGTTCTATGGCTTCACTCAATCCTCACAGCGACCCTGTAAGACAGGTATTATGATTCCCAGATGAAGGAAGTGGAGTGTAGACAGCTAAGGGACACGCTCAAGGTCACAGCAGCCAGAAAATGACAGATGGGGGATTCGGGATGCCTCGCCCCCACCCCCGCGCGATACTCCTAAATCAGAGCCCTCCCACTGCTACACAGCTTCCCAAAAGGAGGGCAGAAGGGCCCCCCACATGGGTCCGAGGGGATGGCTCAGTCTGACTCGGGGAACCGGAGTCTGGGCTCCCTGCATTCTTCACCTCCCCAACCCCCAGGTGGCATCTTCCAGGACCATTACTTCTGCCACCGTGATGCTTGACACAGTCTTTTTCCCTCCTCCAAATACTGTTCAAAGCTGCCCCTTTGTCAAGGGCTCCAGGCTCGCTGCCATGCTCCAGCCCCTCCAATGAGCTAGGGGACTCGGGAGGACCTCACAAACACCCGGCTCTGAACTGCGTGACCTCAGCCCGAGGAGCCACAGCCCTTCCAGCTGCAACTGCTCACGACCCCATCGATACCTAGATACCTACGGCCTGAGTGTAACGACAACAGCACTTGTTATCAACAGCGATGTCATGGGACTTCTGCACCGCACTTCTCCCAGGCTGTCGTGTGGCTAACACACATGGTCCTTCTCACGACCCTGGGTGGTCGGAGGGCAGGCATGTATATCATCATTTGACGTGTGCGGAAACTAAAACGTAGAGGGGCCAGGGGACCTTTCCAAGGACACCAAACTAATTAATATCTGAACCAGATCTAGACATCAGAGCTGCTCATTTCGAGGCCAGAGGTCTATCAGCCAGACCCTACACACTCCCTCTCTCTGCCCCGACGCCCTGGAGCTGAGTCCTCCCCATGCCTCCACCATGTCCTCAGAGAGCCCCAGGGCCAATAAGCCTTCCCGACAGCCCATCCCAAACCCCCAGAACAGAGGGAGCGCCTTCTGCTCCCTACAGGGAGGGCAGAGCGTATTACAGAAAGAAGGCAGCGCGTGTGAAGGGCCTGCACCCCTGTCCGATGCTCCAACGGGCATGAGACCCATGAGTGGGTGACAGGGCAGCCAGCATCCGCTGACTAGCCTCCGTGGAGAGTACTGTCAGGGGGTCTGGGACAAGGAGGGAATGACGGAAGACGCAGGTACCCACCCCTCGTGTTCCCAGCTCCACTTAATGCCGCATGAGATCACCCCCTGGAATTTCTCCTACCTTCCTCCTGAGTCAGGTCCAAACCTGAGCTCATACATCCGCACGCCAGTCCGGTGCCAGCCAGAGAGGGGGCGGGCGGGTGGCCACGCACCACCTCCCATCCAGTCATTTGCTCTTCGGGTGCTTTGCTGATGACGGAGGCGGTGGGGGGGGAGGTTGCCTTGGCTTCCCAAGGGACGGGGGGCCTGGGAGGGGAGCTGAGATTCACCAAATCCTCCCCACCCACACCCTGTTCTTCCCCGATCCTTCCAACCTCTCTGGAGACATCTGTCCGTAGAGAGACGGGATGCACACGTCATGAGTGAGTAATAATGCTTCCCAGACGGAAAGAGACCGGGAGGCAGGGGGCTGGGCGGGGGTGGGGAAGGGGCAGGAAGTGAGTACACGCCTCTGCCGGACCCCCACCCCCACCCCGCCCAGTCCTCGTTACTCTCACACCCGGTCCCGCACGCGTTACTGGTGTCCACGCGCCCTGCTCTTCGTGTTACATGCTGGGCAGCTTCGGGGGGTTGGGGGTTCGCCCACCCAGCGCCCCCAGAGCACCTGGCGGGCATGCACTGGGGACGCACACGTGCTGCCCCCCCTCTTGGTTTCGAAGTGAAGGAGGCATAAGGAAGAGGGGCCAGGGCTTCCCTGGTGGCACAGTGGTTGAGAGTCCACCTGCCGATGCAGGGGACACGGGTTCGTGCCCCGGTCCGGGAAGATCCCACATGCCGCGGAGCGGCTGAGCCCGTGAGCCACGGCCGCTGAGCCTGCGCGTCCGGAGCCTGTGCTCCACAACGGGAGAGGCCACAACAGTGAGAAGCCTGCGTGCTGCAAAAAAAAAAAAAAAAAAAAAAAAAAGAGGGGCCAGAGAGGCAAGTTCACGGAGGCCTTATCAGCCAGAAGGTTTGAAGCATGTGGAAGGAGCTGGTGTAGCAGAGAGAGAGACGAGATTTTTCTGATGATAAAGAAGAGAGGAAGTGGTTTTCACCGAGGACAGGTGCAGGGCCCCTCGCAGGGAGCTGCGCTGAAAGGTGTGCGGCATCTGAGCTCCTACATTAAGTTCCGGTGCGTTATTTCTGACAGATGGCTGCCCCAGGGCTGTTCTTCCCCTGTAGCCTGGGTGCTGCCCAGCGCCCTACATGGGGAATCACCCCGGGCCGCGCCTTCATCCACAAAGACCTGCAGCCCATGCCAACTTCACTCCCTCCCAGGGCATCTGCCCACAGCCTGACCCTGCAGAATCAGGCCTAGAGCTCCCAAAGGAGCCAGAGGATGGGCCCAGCAAGCACACTGCCCCAGACAAGGGCTGTGCAGGTCCAGCGTAAGGTACGTCCAGCGTAAGGTACTCCCAGCCCCTGTGCCAGCCAAGGACCCTGGTGGAGACCCACCGCCTTGGCCCCTGCATTCCAGGTGAAGGTCCACATCTGTCCCCCACAGCTCCTAGCTCCTGCCATCCCAAGCTTGCAGAGGGACCACGGGGGGCTGTGCTCACAGTGCGTAGCCAGCAGCTGGCGGAGCAAGAGCCGCATCTGAGAGGCCTGTACACACCTTGAATCCAGCCCAGCCTGGGCTCCATAACCCACACCCCCACACCCCCCGATCATGCCTCTCCAGCTGAACCTTGAGTCCATGCCGTCCCCTGTCTCCACCGAGCATTATCCTCACCACCAAAGGGGAGGCAAGTGCAAAAGGACACAAGCCACAGCCCTAGCCCCAAGGCACTTGCAGCCGTTTCTATTCTAAACTTGGAGCTCTATGTTTACTTATCATCCCTGAAATATGTCTTCTCTCTGGGTCCTCCTTGGCTGGCAGAGAGTAACTTCCTTGACGATGGAAGCGCTAAAAACCCCAGTTTGTGCTCAAAATCCCATTTCTAGGGCTCAATGTCACTGGTCATCAGAGAAATCAAATAAGAGCCGCAATGAGATACCACTACACACCCACCAGAAGGCTAAAACAAACACAACAGAAAACATCACATGCTGGCACAAACACGGGCCATCCAGAACCCTCACACACCGCTGCTGGGAGCAAAGGTTGAAACCACCACTTTGGAAAAGTAGTCACGTCTACAGAATTGGAATTTACCCATATTCCACGTCCCAGCAATTCCAATCTTTGCTATAAACCAATAGCAATGGGTTTCGACGAAAAGAAGTTGCATAGAAGTACGACTTAAAAATAACCAAAATACGGAGGGAAAATGTTGAGGAAAAGGAGTCAGACACAAAAGAGCACATACTGTTCGATGCCAGCGACGTCAAGTTCAAAACTATTCTGTGCTATCAGATGTCAGGAGAGCGGTTACACTGACCAGGGTAGTGGCTGGAGGGGCAGGAGGGGGCTCGGGAGGGCTAGTAATGTTCGGTTTCTTGATCTGGGCTCTGGTCACTTTATAAAGGTCCTCTGAATGCTACCTCTTTGTGTATGTAAGTTATACTTCAATAAGAAGTTAGGAATTTTCCCATTTCTCTCCATTTATGCAGCCCTGCAGCCCTTTCATATGGGAAGGACAAAGCTGCTCATGTAAAAGGAATTGCTGATTGGGTGCAAGCACATGTAATAACCCTAGTGTATTTTCCTCTCCAAAGTGAAGGCTGTGAGATGATCTCTAAGGAACCCTCCAGCTCTAGACAGTACGATGCTTTGATTCTATTCTTAGTAAAGAAACAAACCTCATTAATCAGTAATAAGAAATCATTCTCAAATTAATGAAAAGTAAAAAATATGCAACATTTGTTTAAAGACGACAGAGTGACTGCTTTCAAGAGCTAAGCACATTACAAATTAAAATGTAAATGTCCACTAAATTGAAGTTAATGAAAAAAATGGCAATATACATTAGACTTAATACTACTTGAATATTATTAAAATTCTGTGTCTTGCCCATGTGAGATCCTTATTTCAACCATTTTAATCGAGAGGAGACATGAATGCCAAATGACTACGTCTGCTGTATGACAGTGACCAAATCAGAGCGTCCTGAGGCTAACACAGATGCAGACATCCCTGGCTCCCAAGCCCGGCCCTTTGCTTCCTGGCGTGAGACCCTCCCGCACCTGGGAGAAGCCGAGCCCGGTCTGAGCCCCGAGCTGACCCCCTCCTTGAGGACCATCCTCTGCATCAGGCTGCCTTCAAACACGGATTACTTGGGAGACTTAAGACGCCCCCGGGAGCTGGACAGCACCAGCGATGGTCACAGATTCACGCAGGCAGCAGGACGGGGATTCGAGGCATCCTCATCAATAAAACCTCTGCACGGTGGCTAATCTCCCAGGCGCCTCGCAAGTAAGTACACGAACAGATCCACGAAGGCCCGCAGCCTCAAAAGCTTCCGCCCGAGGCTCCTCCCCACCTCTGCTGCCTGCATAACCACAGCATTGCAGGTCCCTCCCCCCAGGGCCTCGGTGTCTCCCTCCGTAAGGTGGGAACACCCGCTCTGTGCCCCTCGCCCTGCTTTGCAGACACAGGAACTGATGCACTTGGAATGTTTCTGGGCTCCCTCAGCACCCAAGGGAGCAGGGGGAACACAGCTCAAAGGAAGTCACTTCCTGGGGCCACGATGCGACTCAGAAGGGCAGGTCTGCCCAGGGAATTGCACCTGGAGGAAGTCCCCTGACCAGAGGGCGGGTGGACCTGGACCCCCAGCCAGCGCACCACGGTCAGCTCTCCTTCCTCACCAGCCAAGGGTGAACCACGGGATGAGGGCCAAGTACTTAACTCACGGGGTTCAACTCCCCTACCAAGATCTAACTGCACTGAGGACCCGGCCTGAAGACCTCCAGTCCATCAGAAGGAAGTACAGCTGGGCTGGGCCTCCCTCCCCCCGGCCCTGGAGTGGCCGGCGAACTCCCCCTCCTCTGGGCTCCACCACCTGTCTCTGGACCAAATTCGGATCACAGAGAGGCATTTCCTGAGCTCTGCAAGCCTGCTGACCCCGAAGGTTAATCCGACCCCTCCACGGCCAGGCCGCGTGGTGACAAGGCCCCTCTCCCCAAGCAAGGGAGCCGCGGAATCCTAGCGTTTCAGGGACCTGAGGCATCGCTGGTTCCAAATCCAGAAAACTGCTTGTGTGTCAAATCGACTCTTCATTACTGAGCGCCCGCTATGTGTTTATGGGACAAACGTGCATGAAACACCCACTGTGTGCAAGGAACGGTGTGGCTTCCTACCCAACCTACATCCCAGGCATGGGAGCCTGCCTGACCCTGCCACTACCCCTTCTCTCTGCAGACCTGGGCCTGAAGACAGAGCTAAAAACAGCTCCCATGATTGTTGTGAGACTCAAACCTGGAAATCCACGTGAAAGGACATCCCTTAGGAAACAGAAAGCCCGTCAGCACCGATGGTCAGATTGCTCCCTCCCTCCCTTTTCTCTCTTAGGGACAAGGCGCCCATCCAGCCCGGGGTCCCTAAGGCCCTCCTCAGCTAAGCGCCCCAAGGGGCTTCTCCATCCCTGCGGCGGCCTCTTGCCCCACTCACCCCACCTTCCAGGTCAGGACTGTGGGGGGAGGCGGGGTTCCCACAAAGAGGAGAGAACAGAGAGGGCAGCCCCATCGACGGGAGGGAGGAGGCCTGCAGCAGCAGCAGGTGAGTTCCTAACATCCAAGGCAGCAGCTCACTCCAGAGGTTTTCTGTATCCTCCAGGGCAGAGCAAGGATTACCACTGATGCGTTATCTGCTCCAATTCTCCCTGCCAGGAGTCAAGTATAATACCTCGGTAATGCGGCCGCCTGATGGTCTCCACACAGAGATATGTAAATGACACCCAACGGACAGCGCGACGCATGCACGCACGCATGCCACCATCTGTCTCCCGCAAATACTTCCTCCTCCAGGATGTGAGGCCCGGGAGAATCCTCGGGGCAGCATGAATCTGCAGGCAGGACAGGAGCCTCGGGGGCAAGGCCCAGCCCCAGTAACCCGAGGCCCAGGCACTGTGACTTGAGCAGACTGTTGAGTGGCAAAGTCTGCAAAACCCCGCACTGGGTGTGGCGGAGAGAGAATGAACAGACACGTGGGAAAATACAGAATGAGAAAGCACGGTCCCCACGCCACGCCCTGTGTTCCACTTCTGGGGTGAAGACGTACACGCAAATATTTTACCACAGGACAGAGTGTGGCAAGTGGCAAAAGAGAGGTAGAAACATAAAGAAGGGAAGGCGCAGAAGTGAAGAGATCATCATATTCAACAAGGGGGCAAGAAGGGGTGGCAGGGCTTTATGGACAAGATCTTTAAGCCGAACCCTGAACAGAGACGCCAAAGGGCGACGGGGAAGGAGGGAGAAGATAGCTTGCGATCCAGGTGGAAAATCACATGTTCACCCATCTGCTCATCCAACAACTGCCTGTAGCACCAGGCAGCTCGCCGTGCCGCAGACGCAGAGGTGAGCAGGACAAACGAGCCCGGGAGGGGTCTGCTTGAGCCCAGCAGGGACCATGGAAGAGGATGGGAAGAGCCTGGGAAACAGAGTTGGGGGTCTGCTGGAGAGATTTGCCTCCCCGTCCCAGTCTGTCAACAGTGGGAAGAAGGAGAAGCCCTGAGCCCTCTGAGGGCCCCACTGCCCTCTACACCCAGCAGGCTGCCCGGTACCTGGCCGTCTGGCCCAGCTCTCACAGTGGGGGAGATGGAGCTTTGAACCTTGGCCCAGGAGGCCCAGGGAGAAATGGGGGACACATAGCCTAGAGTCTGGTATAACCATAACTTGTCTCACTAACTCCCCTTAAATCCACCCGGGGGACCTCTTGGCGCTGCTGAAAAAAGTGTTGAGGGAGAAGAAAATGGTCCTTGCCTGGCCTGAATGCAGAGTTGGATTAAAGGAGCCAAAGAGCTGAAAATGCCCTCTTTCTTTTTTCACCAAACATCCATCACCTCTGGTCTCAGTTGTCACTGTCATCTCCTCCCCAGATTGAGGACGGGCCTGCCAGGGTCCCATTACCTGGGCTCTGGTAGAAGCAAGCTGATGACTTCTCTGCTGTTGGTTCCAGTGGGTCTCATGAGGCAAGGACAACCTTGCTATGATGGCAGCCCCCAGCCTCCACCATCACAGAATCAATGATTTAGCACCCAGCTGCACACAACACTATTCTGGAAGTTGTTAAGAGCAAGTTAAACACACATAGAATGATAAAATCTCAACACAAAAGACTGTCCAGGACTTCCCCGGCGGTCCAGTGGTTAAGACTCTGTGCTTCCAATGCAGGGGGCGTGGGTTCAATCCCTGGTCAGGGAACTAGGATCCTGCATGCCACGCAGCACAGCCAAAAAAAAAAAAAGATTGTCCAGCAGGGGCTGGAGGCTGCATGTGGGTGCTGGTGTCCAGAGCATTTTCCCTGGGCCAGGCTCCACACTCCTCAGATGGCAAACTGCTTCAAATGAACCTTAAGATCCCATCCATTTCAACAAACTGTGCTGGACATCTACAAACCCACACACACAGACAAAATGAAGCTGGACCCCTACCTCACACCATATACAAAAGCTAACTCAAAAGGCATCATGGCTATACATGTAAGAGCTAAAACCATAAAACTCTTAGAAGAAAACATAGGAGTAAACCTTGGGTTAGGCAATGGTTTCTTAGATATGACACCAAAAGCAAAAGTAATACAAGAAAAATTAAATAACCTGGGCTTCATCAAAGTTAAAAACTTTTATGCTGCAGATGATACCACCAAGAAAATAAAAAGGAAAAGACAACCCTTAGAATATGAGAAAATATTTGCAGATCATATATCTGATAAGGGGATATATATAAAGGACTCCTACAACTCAGTAATTAAAAGACAACTCATTTTAAAAATAGCGTATATTAATAGATATTTCTATACAAATGGCAAATAAGTACATGAACAAATGCTCAACATTATTAGTCATCTGAGAAATGCAAACCAAAACCGCAATGAGATACCATTTCACACCCACTAGGATGGCTACAAAAAGACAATAACAAGTGTTGACAACAGTGTGGAGAAACTAGAATCCTCTGTGCACTGCTGGTGGGAATGTAAAATGGTGCAGCCACTGTGGATAACAGTATGGTGGTTCCACTAAACTCTAGTTAGACCTAGAGTTACCATATGACCCAGCAATTCCTCTCCAAGGTATATAACCATGAGAAATGATAACATGTCCACACAGGAGCTTGCACACAAATGTTCACTGTGGCATTATTCATAATAGCCAAAAAAATGGAATGACCCAAATAGCCATCAAGTGATGAATGGATAAACAAAATGTGGCACACCCATACAATGAAATTTTGTTGAGCAATAAAAAGGAATGGAGTACTGGTACACGCTACAACATGGATGAACCCTGAACCATCATGCTAAGCAAAAGAAGCCAGTCACAAAAGACCCCACTTATAAGAAATGTCCAGAATAGACAAGTCCATAGAGATAGAACATCAATTAGTGGTCACCCAGGGCTGGAGGTGGAGTAAGGGCTGGGGAGAAATGAGGAGAGACCACTGATGGGTATGGGGGCTCTTTAGGGAGTGATAAAATGCTCAAAAATAGATAGTGGTGATGGTTAAACAACTGTGAACATACTAAACCACTGAGCTGTACATGAAACGGTTGGATTACTTTGTTCGTGCCGCAATAACCAAGTACTACAGGCTGGGTGGCTTAAACAACAAAATTTATTTTCTCCTGATTCTGGAGCCTAGAAATCCAAGACCAAGGTGGTGGCAAGTTCGGTTTCATTCTGAGACCCCTCTCCTTGGCTTGTAGATGGCCGTCTTCTCCCTGTCTTCACATGGTCCTTCCTCTGTGTGTGTCTGTGTCCCGATCGTCTTTCAAGGGACGCCAGCTGTACCGGCTCATGACCTCCTTAACCTTAGTTACCTCTTTAAAGATCCTATTTCCAAATACGGTCACATTTCGAGGTCCAAGAGGTTAGGACTTTGACATATGAACTTGGAAGGGCCACAGCGCAGTCCGTAACAATGGGAGAATTTTACTGTACGTGAATTGTATCTCAATACAAGTGTCTTTAAAAATCCCACCACAAAGCCTAGAGACCGGCTAATCCAACCCCTCGTTTTACAAGTGGGGAACTGGGTCCCAGAGAAGGGGAGCTACTTGCCCTGAATCCCAGCTGGTCAGAGGCCGAGCGGGCGGCACAACACACGGCTCCTGCCCCAAGTCTAGGGCTCGTTCCACCAAACCCTCCTGCCGTCCTAGCCTCCAGGACTCGTAAATTGAACAACAATGGGGAAAGTACGAAAATTTTAAACTTAAAAAGAAAAATGCCCAAGAAGTTAGATCATGTGCAGTTAAGGAGTAAACATGCTCCACGGCTTGTGGGAAAAGGGGACAGACAGCAAAGCTCCGAGGAGGCCCTGGAAGAGACCTGCAGAGTCCATGAGTGAGTTCGACATTCATTCCACGTCTGTTGTGTGCCAGGCGAAGTAGGGGCATGTTCCTGAGAAAGATGTCGTTTCCAGAAGAGTTGGCACTTCAGCTAATCCTTGAAACATGGCCCTGATTCCATGGGGCTGAGGGCTTTCCCAGCCAAAGGAACTGCGTGACCAAAGGCAGGTAATTTCCAGACCTGCTCAGGAAACAGTGAACTGGCCAGAGTGGTAGAAGCGTGTGCTTTGTACCAGGAGCAGCGGGGACACCCAGCAAAGGTATGCTGAGGTCAGCTTCCGGACAGCCCTGCACGCTATGCTCAGAAGCACAGACCTGAGCTGGTGACAGAGCTGCAGAAGGTTCTGGGGCAGGGGTGGGACATCACCTGAGCCGGGCTAGGGGAAGGGGGCTCACCCACGGCCAGCAAACGGCTGGGGGTCGCCTCACTAGCCCTTGCATGAGGCATTCACAGGATGGGGGAGGAGGGGACAAGGAGAGCTGAAGGAAAGACCCAAGGGGAGCCAGAACTGGGACGCTCCTGCTTCTAGGGGCGCTCTCAGATTTATCTTAATTAAACTCAGGAAAGCAAGAAGTTGAGGGGACTCTCTGCAAGCACTGAAAAGCCGCCAACTCCTGGAGCCTGTGTTGTGATCCGGTGCTGACAGCCCTTCATCTTTTCCATTTCTTTTATTTTTTTAGGGGGTAACGGGAGGGGAAGGGAAGGGGAGAGAGACACAATGGAGTTGCTTGGTGAACAAAAGCCCCGGTACGTTTCTGTTCCTCGTTTTCATCCGGGTGCGCTGCTCTGTCAGCACCCTATAATCAGAGCCAAGCAGGGACACAGCCCGTGACTTACAATTCAGGCATCAAGGCAGCCTGGACGGCGCAGGGCCTGCCTGCAGACAACTACCAAGCCTCCATCTCATCAGGGATGGGGAAGGAAGGGCCGGGGACTCAGAGAACCGGAGGACACGGCATAAGAGGTCGGAAGGCCTTGGTTCAAGTCCTGGCTGCTCCCTCACCAGCTCTGTAACCTTGAGAAGACAAGACCTCTCCGGGCCTCCACTTCTTGGTCTACACCGATGACATCTGCAACTACTATTAGTTATTCAGAGTCTACTCTGCGCCAGGGACGAGCTTAGGTGTTTAGCCTCTACAAAACACCCTATGAGGGAAGTATTAGTCCCCTCATTTTACAGAGGGAGAAACTGGGGTCCAGAGGTTAAATAGGTTAATCAAGGTCAGAAAACTATTCGACTAGCTTCAAAACCCACATTCTTAAACTATACCACACTAATGTGAATTGAGTGGAAATAACCCTGCTCTCCCCTCCCTCACCTGCTTGCTGTGAGGCTCGGTGGGGAGAACTCGCCCCAATACTGCAGGGTATAGCCTTTATCAATACCATTGGCCTTCAGTATCTGCAGGATTCAATCAACTGCGAACCCAAAATATTCAAGAAAGAACTCCAGAAAGTTCCAAAAAGCAAAACTTGAATTTGCCGTATGCCGGCAATGATTTACATAAGATTTACATTGTATCAAGCATTATAAGTAATCTAGAGATGATTTAAAGTACGTGGGGAAAAAAAGTATACGGGAAGATGTGCATAGGTTACATGCAAATACTACGCCATTTTGTATAAGGGACTCGAGCATCTGCAGATTTTGGTATCTCTGGGGGTCCTGGAACCCATCCCCTCCTTGGACACCAAGGGGCGACTGTACTGCAGTTACTCCAGCTCAAAACGTGGTGGCCCTCAATCAGCTACACCCCCCTCAACTGGGGCTCTTCTCTCCTCCAGAAAGTTCTCCCAGCTGGTCCAGCCCTTGCTCCACTGCTGACTCACGGTCACGTCCTCGTGACGCTCTTGGTCCCTGGATTCCACTGGACTCTTAGAAGCAAAGCCCATCTCACCCCGATTCCAAACTCCGGGAGTCTGTCCTCTCCGGAGATGGTGGGCATCTCTAGGCACCCGCTCCTGACCGCTGTCCCCGACCCCGTCCTGGAGGGGATCACGTGAGAGGGTGCAGAGTCCCGGCACAGTGCCCAGCACTGGGTCCACAGCAGGCTCTGGGCCCAGCCACCAACTCCACAGCCTGACTCTCGTCCTCCTGGCGGTCACCCCTGACAGAGGAGCACCCAGACACATCGAGAGCTCCCGACACAGCGGGAAGGACACCGACCTGTTATTAATACAGGAAAACTGGACCTGACACTGTCAGTGATCTGAAACCTCCCAGCTGAGGGAAGCTTTGTTTTTTCAATAAATGATATATAACACAGGGTGTTTATTTCCCCAGCAAGTCGTATTTCTTAAGTATCACTAGGCTCGCACGTCAGGGCTGTCATCTGGGGAAAGCAGGGACGATGCGGCGTCTTCAAGCCCTTCTCCTTTCTGAGGAGTTCAAAGCACCTCACGCAGAACCCCCTCTGTGGTCCCTGAGGCTCTCAGCGGGTCTGGGGCCAGCAATCTGCCTGCAGAGAATGCCCGCTGATAAGTCCTCCCTGCCTAGCTGGGAAATGCAGGGGCGGGGGGTCACCCAGAATCCACCTGGTCCGATCCCCAGTGCCCACTCTGCGGCCGACCAGGGGCCTGGAAGTGAAGATGTGGTCTCTTGCTCGAGACAGACAGACAGACGGACATCCCCGTCTCATCACACACCAGACAGTGTACAGAGAATACATCCTTCAAGACAGCTCGGTTAGTTCTAACCCCAGAAGCGGCCTCCTCGGGACGACCGCCTACCCCCTCAGGACAGGACTGTCGTCCCCGCCGGGCACTTTCAGAACGGCGTGTCTCTGTCTCACGCGTGTCACCGATCACAAGATGCTTCCTGTGTTGTGTTCTGTGTGCAAGTTGCTGCTCTCCCCATGATTTGTGTTCATTTTATAGCTTTATGCTCCTGGTACCCCTGCAAGGTGCCCAGTGTAACAAATGGCCCAGACACAACACAGAAAGCAGGGGTCACAAACCAGCACCCTAACCGCAGATACATTTTGTTCCGTCTGCATCATGTTTTAAATATTTTACATTAGTTGCCAACAGATAAAAATCAGGAGATTTTACCCCCAAATCAGGGGTCCAAGCTTCCCTTGGAGAATGGAGGCTCTAGCAATACCAGGCTATTTCTGGTGTGGCAGCAGTCGGCAGGCCCTGAACAGCAGGTGCATCCTCAAACAGGGCGTGGCCTGTCTCACGCACCTGAGTCTGCAGCGCTGCGTCCAGTTCTTTTGATGTAACCGAAGGTGCACTGTGCTCGCTTCAGACCATGAGCTCCCTGAGGGTGAGCCCTGGATCTCTACTTCTCTTGCTGTGAATGGGGTCAGGTGGGGGAGTGCCCTTAACGGATCACTCAAAGAGTTAAACATACACAGTGCAAACCTATGCACCCTGGCCAGTGGCTCCAACAACAAGCCTTTAAAAACAGGGACTCTGCCTCCTAACTCACTGCCCAAGGCCACACTTAGATGAAGATCTAAGAGTCCTGTGGGTGCCCTCGGGCACCTGACTTCAGGTTGGCACTTCACAACCCAGAACGAGCTCTCCCATTACTCTAGGAAAGAGTGCCTGGCTGCGTGACTCGTCCTGAGAAAATAGTACAAAAGGGGGAGAAAGAAAGGGAGAAGGAAAGGAGAGACAGAGAGAAGAAAGACAGAGAGAAAGGAAGGACACACACACACAGACACACATACAATATTAATATACCTATGCGTATTAATGCAGTTTTATTTAGAAGTAGTATTAATGCATTATTATTTAGATCTGTTAAAACCCGAACAAACTAAATTTCCAACAATGGGAAAATTGATAAAAACTCAATGACTACTATGTAGCCATTTAAAAGTCTAATTGTGATGATTATGTAGCTTGTGGGAGAATATTACAGCAAATAGAATGCAAAAGTCTACCTGCATTATGACTATAACCACGTAAAAATTACATCTGCAAGGAAGTACAGACTGAAGGCATTGTGGAAAATGGAAAGTTGATTTGTCGCGGTGGCAGGTCTGCGAGGCCCTTCCTTTCGCTATTCCTTTGATTTGTACTCTTTCTTCCTGCACAGCATTGTTTCCGTAAGTACTTTTTTTAATACCCAGCCCAGTCCTGTCCCCAAATTAAGTGCATGCAACTCAACCAGACAGCGATGAGGTCAGGGAGGCACGGCTCCTTTGCCCGCAAGTCCCTTTGGGAGGAGGGGGTGGGAGGTGGTCAGGTACCAGGTCCAGGTGCACATAGTTGGGGGCTTCAAAGGAGGCTCCCCCCGATCCCCCTTACAAACTGTAAAGGGGAGTTCAGCTCTCCTGGCCCAGCAGACACCTCGGGGCCCACCCTTTGTGTGGCTGGCCCTCTGCTGCTCTGTCATCTGGTCAGTGGCTTCAGGGCCTGCCTCTGATGCCACATGAGGAAAGGAGAAGCCCTGGGGCCTCCAGGCAGGACGTGGCCATGCCAGCGACCTGTCTGTCAGTCGCTCTTTTCTCTCCAATACACATTTCATCCCTCTGTCCCTCTCTGGAGACTCAGGAACCAGGTCTAGGGAGAGGGCTGCTTGTCAGAGGACGGGAGACACCCAAGCACCTTCTAGAAGGTGGGGCTAACATGGCATCAGGCCAGACCCCCCGGGGAGCCGCCAGGCGAGGGCAGGGCTCAGGGTCCAGCCGTGTGGACACCAGAAGAGCTGACCCCGCAGTGGCCCGGGGGGGCGGGTACTGCGGGCCGAAGTGGCAGCTGCTTCATTGTTTGTTAACTGTGACAGAGAGCTGGGGCCTCAGAAAACAGAGACACTTCCTTACATGCACGGTCCAAACGATCAGACTCCCCAGGGAGAGATTTCCTGCTCTGAATTTCCCGTGGGACTGAGAGCTGGAGAAGAAAAAAGCCTCCTCGGCTGAGCTGGGCCCGAAATCACACCCCACATCCAGCAGGGCGTCCCATGTGCAGGGAAATTCACTGAAACTCGATTGTCGGGCTTTTACTTCTCAATTCCTGAGACTGGCTTCATTTAAATTTAAAAAAAGAAAGAAAAAAAAAACCAAGGAAAGGAAAGAAGGAAGGACGGGAGGAGGGAGACTTCCCTCACTGCCGCCCTCTTCTGTCCAGCACCTGGGGTTGGCAGGGCAAGTCCCCAGGGATGGGGCCACAGTCCCGACAAGTGAGGGTGGGAAAAGGGCAGCCAGCTGGTCAGGTCACTGAGCCCACGGACGGGCACTGGCAACGCCGGTGCCTGCCCAGCTGGTGGCATCTGCCCGGAGGGGAGGTGGTGAGGATGGAATGGAGAGGCCCAGAGGACCAAATGCGAGGCTGGTGGCAGGCAGCCGGCCCCTTCTGTAAGCAATCCCCCACGGGGTTATTTCCAGGCACTTTTTCCTGTGAGAAAAGAATGGGAGGAATGCAGCCCAGCCGTTACCCAAATCCACCCTCCTTGGCTCTGTGCCCATGACATACAGAGGGGGGCCCCAGCGCCTGTAATGAGCAAATCCGTTTCAGAAACTCCAACTGGCAGCAGAGACCAGGGACGTAGGCAACGCCAGCTGAGGGCGTCCCAGAGGGAAACGCGGGCCACTCCGAGAGGGGCCAGAAACACTCCTGGACGTTTATAGCTCCTCGGGGACCTGAGCTCCAGGAAATGCTAGCAATTGCAATCCAACTGTGTCCCTGGCCAGAGGAGCCGACTGGAGACTGAGACTGTGCAAGGGCAGGAAGAACTTCATTGGGAAAAAATGTTGACCGAGTTTAATGAGAGCGGAAGGACAAAGGCTTGGATGCAGGAACCTTCCTGAGAAACGAGGCACCGAGCGCTCCAGCAATTTGCACAGGGCTGTGCAGGGAGTATTGGGTTCAAAGGCCCCGGCCGGGGGCTGGACTCCCCTGAGCAGGGCCAGGCCCAGGGCGAGGAAGGGGTGGCAGGTGCTCCCCTGCAGTGCCTGAACTCCCCTGCAGTCCCTGAACTCCGCCCTGCAGTGGGAATTTGCTCCAGGCCACCCACCCCCGAGCCCCGCTGGAAGGAGGGCTCAGAAAACTGAGGCCAAAAAAATACGCTGTCCTCACTCAAGAGACCAAATAAAATGGTGGAGAAGAAACCCCAGCATCTCCCGAGCCCCTGGCATGGACCAAACACACGGTCCCTCTAGGTCTAAGAACCTGCAGTAGGTGGGTACGTCATTCTCATACTACAGGCAAGAACCTGGGAGTCCTGGAGATGGACCCTCAGCGCGTGGCTGGAACTAAGCCCGATGCCTCGACTGCGTGCATCTCCAGGGTCCAGAGAGACCACAGTCCACCTGGGGCTGCACGATGCAGTTTCTCCTAAAGGAAACCTGGCCCACCAAACCAGTGTTTGGTGTTTGAAACCAAACACCACCTTCAACAACCAGCGTGTAAGCGAGCTCACTGGGCGGCCTCGGTCAAGCCCCTTGGTCTCTGGGGGCCTCAGAACAGGGGCGACCGAGGTCCCTTCCTGTTCAATAGGTGCAGGAAGGGTGGGTAAGCCCCTAACTCCGGCCAAGGGCCCAACCAGACTAAGGGAGCTCCATCTGATTCGGCCTGCATCTCTCTGCCCAGAGTCTCTGGCACACGGCAGACACTGGGGCAGTGTCGGCGGGCCGAGTGGACGGCTCCGTGAATGGACGCATGAAGAAGTGTCCTGAAAGTCAGGCCCGCTTCGGAAGGAAGCACTGGGAATATCTGTTCACCAGACTTCTCCCCAAAGGTGGAAGAGTTGGACCTTCCCAAACCTCACTTTGCATTGAGATCATCTGGAAAGCTTGTGAAAATACAGATTCCTGCCCCACTGATGGAGTGTCAGACTCAGAAGGTCTGGGCTGGGGGCCCAGGGGTCTGAATTATTCAAAAGGTCCCCAGATGTCTCTAACTCAAGGCCAGGTCTAGAATCACTGACGTATATTACTTGGCTAACACCCGTTCGGTCCTGTGCTGGGACCGGATGAAGCTAAGAAATCAAAACAAAATAAGTGACTCTCTCCTAGAGCCTTTTTTCCAAAGAGCTCGAAACAACGTTTTATGCCAAGATGCTGTTACCTGTTGGAATGAAACAGGGTGGCAATTCTTCTCCCCATTCTGTAGGTTGGCAAACTGAGGTCTGCCCAAGAAAGAGTACTAACTCTGCTTTTCACAGCTGCCTTTAGCTCCTGAAGAAGGCAGGGTATTAGACCTATATTAGGATATTAGGGACTCAGCTAAATTTCATAAAAAAGAGAGACCAAGGCCAGGCACATGTTTGACTGCAGGAGATGCTGATGTCAGGAATGACACCTCTCCTCCTCCTGCCCACACTTGGAGGACAAAGCACACTTGTTTCTTGACGGCTCACACCCCCCAAACACAGAGTCCCACCAATGTCAAACCGTCGGGCCAGAAGGAAGGAGACCTGCCCCCTTCATCTCAGGCGTGCGCCCATCTCCCGTCCTGGAGGTGATGGGGGTCATTCACTGATTCATTCATGAAAATGACAGCAAAGTAAGAAGTGCTGAGTACAGCAGGAGAGTTAGGAAGGCTCGAGTCCCCATGGGCTTGAAGCAAGAATTAACTTTTCCTATTCTTTTCAATTAAAGAGCGGCCCTGCTGGAGGGATGAAAGCTGAGCCACCCACAGCCCGCAGCTTACCCAGGAGTGGAGTGGGGGGGCAGGGGGGGAGGGAGATACCCTCCCAGCCCCCTCCCTCCCTCCTCAGCAACTGGAGACACCACTCAGAGGCAGGGGCCAGAGTCGCCTCGGCCGGACACACCCAAGAGGCCCCCTCTTCTCCCAGCCCCCTCCTTCCTCCCAGCCCTGGATGAGATTGATGGAGCTGAAGCAGCTGCAGCAGTGCGGGGGGCAGGGGGGAACAACAGCTGGACAGAGGGAGGGCCCTCCCCCAACCTGGGCAGAGTCCAGCTGGAGCTGGAGAGAGAGGAGAGAGACGGGCCTCCCCCAGGAGCAGAACGAGGGCCTTCGGCCCCCTCCCACCATGAACCCTCCCCCACCATCCAGGTGGGTAGCTGTCCCCAGATCCCCCAGGAGCAGAGCTGCTCAGCGGTGGGGTCACACAGCCGGGGCCCTGGGTCAGGCGGCCCACGCTGCCCCAGACGTGCTCCCTACAAACCTACCGCACACCCCACCCGCGTGGGACATGAGGCCCCGCCTCCACTGGCTACCCCACAGGCCACCGTGCCGCACGAAGACGCCCAGGTCCTACCCCACCCAGCACGCGGGAGGGCGACGCGATGACCCGGGGTGCAGAGGGCTGGTCTGACGATCAGTGGATGGGGGTTCTGTCATAAACAAAGCATGTGACTCTTGACAGACTTGGGGTCCATCTCGGTTCCACCAAAAACCTTCGTGACTTTGACTTCTGGTCGCCTTGTCTGCACAATGAGGGTGACACTGTCTACTCTACAGGGTAGTCCTTAGATGGAGAGGAGCCACATGGTGGCCCAAGACAGGCACCTGATATATGCTGGGCCTCACCTTCCACACGTGTGAGAAGAGCAAGCTAGACCTGATGGTCTATGGGCCTCCTCCAGCTCCTGTGAAACCCACTCAGCCCTTTGCCCAATAACCCTGGGAGGTATCTCCTTCATCCCTCTCCTCTAAAGAGAATGGCTGCTCAGAATACCTTCCCTAGTCCTGCTGTGTCTCCCAGATAAGTGGGGCCTTTGAGATGTTTCCCCTCCAAGCCCCGCTTCAGACCCTACAACTCAATCTCCACGTGTGTCCACATCAGATTCCCAAGGGCCACCTTTCATCTGCCAAGCTGTGCCCTCCACACACATGTAAACCATCCACACGGCTCAGGAACTTCTTACCAAGAGCACATACATCACCCACTCACAGCACATCTCACATGCCAAAGGTGACCCCCCTGGGGGTGGCAACATTGCAAGTGGAAACTGTTGGTGTAGAACCGTCCCGTCCAACATGGCAGCCATAAGCAACATGTGGCCACTTGAATTTAAATTTCAGCTACTTAAAACTAAATCAATGTAAAAATTCAGTTCCTCGGTGCACCAGCCACATTTCAAATGCTCAACAGCCGCGTGTAACCGATGAGTATGCCCTGGGCAAAGCACTGGTCTAGAAGATGTCCTCCCCTCCCAGGCAGAACAGGCCCCAGGTGGCTCAGACTGAATCTGAAGGAAACAGGGAGCGAGAAGAAGGGCAAGCCGAGACGGGGAGGGGCCGTTTCCCACTGCTTCGGTGGAGACACCACCAGGATGGGGCTGCAACAGACCCACCAACTCGGCAAGGGTCTCCCTGGCCCCGGCACCCGGCAATAGGCAGCTGTTACCCACACTTCATGTGGGAGATGCACAGGACGCCTGTCATTCTCTCCAGGCCCTGGAGGACTCCTGGCCTTCCTAGCTCAAGATCTGCACCTTGTCCCAGAGCAGAGGCACCCTCCTGCCATCGTCCTGCTGCCCAGCTTCAGCTGAAGAATGGCCTGCAGAGGGCTGGGGCTCCTCTGCTTCCACCCCAGACTCAAAAATATCTGGCTGCAAACCCAAACGGAGGAGAAGGAAGGGGCAAAAGCTAGTTTTAATCAAGCCCCTACTATATCCGAGGTACCACCAAGGTACTTTCACTTGCATTTTCCCATTTGATCCCCCAAAACTGCTGCAAGGTAATCGTTGGTAAACCCATTTTCCAGATGAGGAAGCTGAGGCTCAGAGAAGGTAAGCAACTCATGCAAGTTTGTAAGGGTCACAGTCTGAACACAAACCCAGAATGTCTGACTCCAAAGTCTATGAGCTATTACCCTTCAGAGGTTATGGGGTCCATAACAACAGATGCAGGAGGAGGGGGCCCCACCACTCTCCTCCCCCAGGGAAGTCCCCAGACACATAAGCGTGAAGGCCAAGACCTAGGGTTGCTTGAGTTTCTGGCCTGAGAGAGCCCAGAATCTCTGGAAGGTCTTGGCTTTGGAGAGATGAAGAAAGCCATAGAGCAGGACAAGGAAGGGGAAGGAGGACAGTGGAGGGAACAGAAAAGTCAGGAAGAGAGGCAGGGCACGCAGAGGCGTCTGAAATTATTCCCAGTGTCACTATTTCTGTGACTGTTTGTCTAATGATTATCTTCCTCAGTTAGACCTCAGGTCCTGAAAGCAATGGCCTCACCTTGTTCACAGCTGTATTCCCAGCACTAGCACAGAGCCTGGCACACAGTAGGTGCTCATTAAGTACCTGTAGGAAAGACAGATGGGTGGATGGAATGATAAACAGAATGTCCAGGGACTACAGAGAGAGAAAAGTCCTCTTTTCTGTCTTTTCAGAGGCCACTTCCTCCAAGAAGTCCTCCTGACTGCCGGGCCAGCTCAGCTCTGAGGGCTAAGACTTCGGGTGGGGAGGAGCTGTCCTCCTCTCTCCTGGGCCATGTCTGCCCCTCTGCATCAGCCCCAACCCTGTCACCACTCTCTGGGCTCAGAGACCTCAAAGATCATCTGGTCCACGGTTCCCATGTTACGGATGAGGAGACTGAGACCCAGCAGGGGAACTGTCCTGCCCGGGGGTGCAGCTTCTAAGTAGAGAAAGTTCCTTGTGCCAGTGCCAGCAGGAGCTTGATAACAGAAGCTCACGCCAAGCCCCGAGGGCCTGCAGCTCGCCTGCGGGGCCAGGCCCGGTGCCTGTGGCCCATCTGTCTCTCCAGCCTGCCAAGAGGCCTCCCTTCCCCTGTGCCAGTGTGGATGAAACCTACCGCAGGTGACTTCAGAACACTGCACCACAGGGAGGTGTTGCTGGCCGTAGCACCAGGCCTTTAATTTCCGATTGCCCAGCCTGACACCCCTAATGTCCGAGCCCTCTCTGCTCTGAGCCCCATGTGGTCATACATCACTTTGGCTGGTGCCAGCCATGCCTCCCCCCAGCCATCTGGACACAAAAATGAGGAAAGAGCAGGACAGGATGATCTTGGAAGAGAGGACAGATGGGAAGCTAAAGACACCTGGTCCCTACCCTTCCTTACCTCGCTATACACGTGCCCTGGGGCTGCGGGGTGGTGGGAGCGCTTCTCTTTTCCCGGGACTCAGTTTCCCCATAAGCAGTAGGGAATCTTCAGCCCCAACCTCAGCAAGATGTGTTGAGATGGGGGTTCCCCTACCCCCGGATGTGAAGAAGGAGAAAATCCCAAACAAACCCGAGTCGGGCACCTTCCAGCTGCGTTCGCTCGCAATCAAGGTCAGTGAGTCAAGACAAGTTCACAGAAAAAGGTAAGTTCCCAAATGAGACACTGCCAGGTGAAGGCCCCAGGGCAAGGGCACGGTTAGGGGAGACACAGCACGACTAAAAGATGGGTGTGACCTCAAGCAAGAGACAGGGGTTGCTGAGCCCAGTGTGAGCGGGGTCCGTCCTGCGGGTCCTCGCTGTCCACGCAGTGAGCACGCATGCCATCCGCCCCGGCAGCCCAGGGCCACTGCCGGGCACCGCGCCCACGCTGGGGAGGGGGAGTAAAGGCGCCTTCGGGATGAACCTGACGTGAGGAAACAAGTGGAACACTTTCCGGGAGGTGACCTTGAGCTACACGAGGGAGCAAAGGCAGACAAAAGACAGACTTTAGGTCAAATTAAAGGCTAAGAAACACAATTTGATAGTCAGATTCTCCTTGTGACATAAACGCTCTGGGGAACAGGGGGAAAGGACAAGTACCATCACCAGATAGTGTTCAAAATCCAAACGCTCTGGGTCTTAATTTAGCCAAAACACAAACTTCACTGAAGAGGGCGCCCTGACTGTGGCTGACGTTCTAATGAAACCTCCGCTTTTTACCTGGGTGACAGGGGCCACCCACGGGTGGGAGAGGAGGACCAAGCAAGGAGCCATCCACACCTCAGCAGAGGCTGGAAAGCAACACCCACCGGAAAGGCCGCTGCATGAGTGCCCGAGGCTGCCACAACCAAGCACCACGAACTGGTGGCTTCAAACAACAGATGTGTATCGACTCACGTCCTGGAGGCTGGAAGTCTGAATCAAGGCATGAGCAGGGCTGTGATCCCTCTGAGGGCTCTGGGGAACATCCTTCCGCGCCACTTCATGGCTCCAGGCGGCTGCGGGCAACCCTCAGTTCCTGAGCGTGCAGCAGCCTCACTCCTATCCCGTTGTCACATGGTGCTCTCCCTATATTTTGATATCCAAATTTCCCTCTTCTTATAACTTCTTCCTTATCCTTCTTATAAGGATATCATCATCAGATTGGGGCTCACCCTAATCCAGTATGACCTCATCTTAACACGATTACACGTGCAAAGACCCTATTTCTGAACGAGGTCACGTTCACAGGTTAGGGTAGACACACGTTTGGGGGGAGATGCTAATCAACAGAGATGCTTGTTGCAGTGGGGAGACATTACCTGGAGACTTTACTTAAGAGTCTTGAGTTCTAACCCCAAATCCACCTCTGACTACGCAGGTCATCTCAGCGGGAATGCCAACCCTCTCAAAGACTCTGTCCTCGAGGGGAGAATTTGGATGTGATTTCCCAGGTTCCTTCCAGCCTCCAAACTGCCAAGTTAAAAGCAAGTGAAAATCCATACAAACTCATGATTTTTAAAATCAGACACAAATAAACCTAGCTATGTACGTACACAGATTTCCCAGCTATGCTCTCCCTAAGGACTTAGAAGCAGTGATACTCCACTAGCAACAAACACACTCAGTGCCTAGATCTTGGTCTCTAAACACCATTCTTCAGCAAGGGACCCAGAGCTCCTGAGACAAGTGATTGATTCCAGGGCTGAGACAGGAAAAATATAACATGAGTCTGGAGTACCTTGTGGTGCTGGGAAGTAAGAAAGTGCTCAAAAAACAAAGATGGGGGCCTCTCAAAAGGGCACAGGAGCCAACCTGCAAGAGCTTCCGGAGGAGCAATTTCAGCAACAAAACAATGGTGTCAAATTATAACTCTAATCCGTAAGATAGACTATGTATCCATGACCTCTATTATTTAATACATAGCCATGCATTTATTATATATTATATATTTTATAAAATAAAATTTGTTACTCTAATGATAAAAGTTACTAAGTAAGCAAATAAAGGAAGGAAGGAAGGAAGGAAGGAGAAGGGCCAGCTCTTCCTTCCAAGAGAATTCCAATTAACAAATGTAGAGGAAATGAGAGAAACAGAAAATGACCATTAGGCAAACACCACAATAATAACTGCTGCAGGAAAGAACCACTGATGGATGCTAAAATTAGTGAGTAAATGTTTGAGGGGGACTTCCCTGGTGGCGCAGTGGTTAAGAATCCGCCTGCCAATGCAGGGGACATGAGTTCGAGCCCTGGCCCGGGAAGATCCCACCTGCCGCGGAGCCACTAAGCCCGTGCGCCACAACTACTGAGCCCGCGCTCTAGAGCCCGCGAGCCACAACTACTGCAGCCCGCACACCTACAGCCTGTGCTCTGCAACAGAGAGAAGCCACTGCGTACACCGCAACAAAGAGGAGCCCCCGCTCACCGCAACTAGAGAAAGCCCGCGCACAGCAGCGAAGACCCAACGCAGCCGAAAATAATAAATTTATTTTAAAAAGAAAAAAAATTTTGAAGGAAAACAGGATATTTGTCTAGTCTCAGAGTACACCCCCCCACAAGACATCTATTCATTACCAAGAGAAAAAGAGTAACTTCAGAGAGGAGGTACCCAGCCAGTATCACCTTCTCCAAGCACTGAGGCTGACATACCAATGCCATTTACCCCGTGACACAAGCGCCGAGGACGCAGCACCATATCTGTGGCATCCTCGCCAAAAATGCATAACTTCACCCCAATCACAAGGAAATGCTGGCATCCTACAAAGTGACTGATTTGTCCTCCTCAGCACCGTCAAGGCCACAAAAGGCAAAGAAAAACCAGGGAATCTTCACAGGTTGGAGGAACCTAAAGAGACATGACAACTAAATGCAAGGTGGGGTCTTGGAACAGAAAAAGGACGCTAGTGAGAAAATCCAAAGAAAGCCTACAGCTGAGTTAATACCACCACACCAATCTGAATTTCTCGGTTTCCACAGTACACTAGGGTTACGTAAGATGTTTACAACGACCCAAAAAACCAAAAGAAAAAGGGTGTTGGTGTGTGCGTAGGGCACACGGGTGCAGGAGTGCCAGCAAGTAAGTGTGCAGGAGAGTGGGGGGGCGGGGGGGCAGGAAGGAAGGGAAAACAGGCTCCTGCTGTTTGAGGCACGGTGCTGAGCGTCGGGGTCTGAGTCACACAAAAGGATTACTAGATTACATTCTTTACTGCAGGCAGCTGTCCCTGTCAAACAAATAATCATCGCCTTACGCGTATATATCACCTTTCACCCTGCAGCCCTCTCCTAGGCAAGGACCAGCCTGGGGACCCACTCAGCCCTGCCCAGGGAAGAGGGGAAGGGAGAAGTGGGGGAGGGGGCCAGCCCACCCAGAGGAGCCCCACCTGAACCCCACCTGGCTTCCAAGAAACAGGGGGTCGGGACCCCCATCAGAGAAGAAGGGAAAGTCAGCTGTTAAGAGGAGAGGCCGGTGTGGGCGGTAGGGTGGGGGGGATGCTCCATGAAAGGGTGGACAAGGGGCAGAGCAGCAGGCGGCAGGCTCCCGAGAAGGGCACGCGGCCGAGCAGTGTCAACCCAGGGGCAGGGGGCGGAGCGGTCACCAGCCCTCAGCGTCCAGGACGCGTGTGCCGTCGGGGACGTCCTCAACCGTGAAGCATGTCTATCACGGGATCCTGGAAGCAGCCACCCGCGTTAAGCACTTAGCGTGACCTCTGACACCGCATCCTGCTATTCACCTGCCAGCCATGTGGCCAGGGCCAGAGCAAGGGCCAGATGGAGAAAGTGGGCATCAGGCGTGGTGGGAAATACGGGGGGAACCGCTCGCTGGTACCAAGGAGAGAGGCCATGAGTCCCCCAGGTGGCTGACTGTCACAAGCCCCTGCGCAGCAGCAGGGGCGGGGCCCCTGGGTCCGAGCTGCTGGGCAGGTGACTTGTTCGCGTGTGGGGCTGTTCTTCCGAGAGCTGCCCTGTAAGGTCCACAGGGCAGGCCTGGGCCAGGCTGGAGAGGAAGAGAGGAGTGTGAAGGGTGGGCCCCCAACTCAGAGAGACGCCTTCAGACCAGGGGCCTGTGTCTCCCAAGCACCTAAGACACGTAAACACGGGAAGGTCAGGTCAGAACATCTGCCGGGCAGGCCAAACGCAGGAGAGGGGACTGAAGGAAACACCATGGGGAGGGTGAGGTCACAAAGGCTTCCTCGAAGAAGCAGGGCTCCCGCTGGACCCTGAAAGATGTGTGCGACCCCAAGGAGTCGAGACGGGGCAGGAGAAGGGGAGACTGGCACAGGCACCAGAACCGGCACAGCACGCTCCCCTGGCAGGCAGGGCATCCATCACTGCCGTGGTGGAGGGCCGGGTGGGCTGGGAAAGCCATTTGGAGTGAAGCTGAAAAGGGCCAGGGCAGGGGCTCTGAGCTAAGACCCCCTGTGAGCCCCCTCAGCATGGGCACGGCTGCCTTTGCGTTGAGCCAGCTGGAGAAGCTGGGCCAGGGAAGGTTTTGGCACCAAGGAGCAAGTTTTCAGGGGACACATCGAGAGAGTTTAAAAACTTTCTCATGACACAGGATACTTGTGAGCTGCCGGAGCCTGGGCCATCCTGTGTAACACAAAACCCAGATGTCGCCTCTGGCAAGGAACCCAGGACCCCTTGGTCCCCATCAACTGAATCGCATGGCCCCCCTCGGCCTCCCGCACAGCATCCCAACCCCCCGGCCTCTCCTATGAAGCCCGACACCCCCAGGGCCCTCTCCCCAGTGCTTTTCCCTGGCCTTCTCCAGCCTGAAACTCCCTCAGTCCTTAGCAACACATCCAAATTTCCTTCTTGTCTCCTGAATAAAACCCCAAATTTCTCTTCAGCTCCTCCACGAAGCACCTCCAAACTTCCACGGGCCCACACGACTAAACCCATTGTTCCCTCTGTCCTTTCCAAGAACCCAGTATTTCCTTGTGTAGTCACCCATGAAACCTCAAGGCAGTCATCCTCCCTCCCACCCATCCCGACCCCAAACTATCCCCACCTCCTCCCACTGCAAACCCCACACTACCCGCTAACTTCCTGTGCCTACAGCCTTCCTCATTCAAATTCCCCCCAGAGGGCTTCCCTGGTGGCGCAGTGGTTGAGAGTCCTCCTGCTGATGCAGGGCACGTGGGTTCGTGCCCCGGTCCGGGAAGATCCCACATGCCGCAGAGCGGCTGGGCCCGTGAGCCACGGCCGCTGAGCCTGCGCGTCCGGAGCCTGTGCTCCGCAACGGGAGAGGCCGCAACAGTGAGAGGCCTGCGTACCACCAAAATAAAATAAAATAAAATAAATCAAATTCCCCCCAGAAATCCTGAACTTTCCTTGAGTCTTCATTATCAAACCCCAAACTTTTCTCAACTTCCCATACCAAGTCTAAATCTGCAGCTTCTCCCAAGAAACCCCCAAAGTAGTCTTCTCGGGACTCTTTGGTGGATTGGGATGCCGAGGGCGGTGCTTCTCAGCCAATTGGTGGCAAATGCCAGGCCTTTTAGTTCCAGTCCATCCTGGGCCCACGGGTGGTCCTGCTCTGGGGGACAATTCCGCCTTTCACCCCGGGTGAACTGCCTGGAGATTCGAGCAGCATCCCAACTGGCCGATACCCTGTTCAAAGAGACAAGTCCTTCAGCTTCAACTAAAAGTCCCAAAGAGTTTGCTTGGTTCCAGCCACAAGAATCCAAGACTCATCTCGCGCTTCCCTAGGAAACACCACGCTACCCTGAGGTGTCACGGCCAGTCAAATCACTGCCAACATTGCTAAATGCTGACTTTCCATTTCTGTACCTGCCTCGTCATCCTGAGCGCTGGCCCACGGGCCGCACTTTAAGTAGCACTAGCCTAAACCCTCTTAGACTGTCGAGTGATTGCCCTGAGATGCCCTTCCATGGCCCAACAAGCCACTTCCCCAGGTACGGATAACCAAGAGGCAGGTGGTGCAGATGCCCACGGGACCAGCTAGAAGCTACTGTCCCCTTGCTTCTCGGGGATGGGGGCAGAACGGTCTGAGCCCCGGTGGGTCGGCTGCGAGGCTGGAGATTCACCCCCTGCAGATGGAGAGCAAATCCACCTGGGGCTGTGCCAGGGCCCCCGAGGCTGCAGACCCTGTCGAGGATGTCAAGGGGGGCAGGCCAGAGAGAGTCCCACTGTCCCCAGGTTGTCCCACTACCAAAGCCAGGCCCCTGGGGAGGAAGCCCCTCCTGCTGCAGGACGGCTGAGCAGAGGAGGGAAGGTATGAACAGAGGAGGGAAATCTAATTACAACTGGTTCATGCCCAGCCACCTGCTAGAAACCAAGACTTGGATGGAAGGATCCCTGACAACAACACGGCCCAAGAGCCTCTCCACTACCAACGCAGGGAGGGAAGGACCAGCTGAGCCTCCTCTGCCCTGAGCCCCCAAGAAAGGGACTCGTGGAGCTGAAACCCGAGCAGACGCCAAGGGGCAGCAGGAGGTGATGGGCCCCGGGGAGGGTGGGGCCCAAACGCACGTGTGCATGGGGGAGGGGCGCAGAGGCCCAGGGCGCTGCTGGGCTCTGGCAGAGAGCAGGGAGGGCTGAGGGCCTGCAGGGCTGGTGGATCCGGGGCCAGCAGCCGAGGGCAGGGTGGTGAGAGGTGCGGAGCAACACGAAGCAAAGGGAAGGAGGCAGATGGAGCAAAGCCGAAGAAGAAGCCAGGAGGGGCGAGCCCAGGGAGGGGCCCACAGGACTGCAGCGCAGGCTACAAGCCGCAGGCTGTGCCTTCCGGCCCATCCGCCCCTAGACTGGCTCCTGCCTCTAAGCCCCAAGACTGCAGGAGGCGCTGAGTGGGAACCAGCCACGGATCAAAGCTGCCTTCCCTTCTCAGCCCTGCACCTCCGCCCCCGGGCAGGGCCTGGTCTTCCTCGACCCTGACAGGGGTGCCAGCCCCCCAGGCTCCTGCCACACCAGCCCACGTGCCCCAGGTGGAAGGGGCGGCCCAGGGCGGCAGCAGGACAGGAAATTCGCCCTATCAAGCCCACGCGCTCAGGACAGAGTCTGCACTGCACTGCCCCCCCGCACCATTGCAGATGGCAGGTGTACCCAGAGACGGGGAGGGCCAAACCCAGGTCACACAGCAGTGGGGGAAGCCAGGCCCCAGACACCTGGCGCCCAGCTCCACGCTCTCCCCACTCCCAGCACTGCCTTCCTCTGGGCCCCCAGTTCAAGGAAACCAGTTGGCCCGGTCTCTAGAGCATCAAGGGGGTGGGATGGGAAGCAAGGGGTAAGTCAAGCCCCCTAAAGAACTGAATGCAGAAATCCATGTGACAAGGGGTGGAATTACTTCCCCTGGAAAAAATTAATACAAGGCCCTCCCTTAGCAGACCCCAGGGGTACTTGGCTGGAAGCTGACATAATGTGGAGAGGCTAGCACCACCCACCCCAGCAAGCCGCTGCCAGGAGCACAACAGGGAGGCTGCAGCTGGAGCCGGGGGCCCGGAGAGGTCACGCCGAGCAGGATGCTGGAGCCTAAGACACGGTCCTCGGCGGGCGTCTTGCTGGGAAGCAGAAGCCTCTGGCCTGGCAATCCGGGGGTCGGTGCTCCGTCGGGGCTCAAATCCAGGCATCAGGTGAGCTGTGTCTCCTGGCAGAACCCGCTGGGTGTGAAGCCAGGTGGGAGGGGGTAGGCAGAGCTCTGGAGAGGGGGGAGTCGGGACAGCGACTCAGGTCCTCCCGGGAGGAGCGGTGGGGCCCCCAGTGGCCCGGGGCAGGGGCCCATCTCCCCATCTGCACCCGTCACTCAGCTGCTGCCGTTCTGACAAAGCCAACCTGGGCATAACGGGCCCTGCACCCGTACCCGCACCCGGAGAGGCTGAGGACGAGGACGGCGAGAAGACCCAACCTGGAGATGGGAAAAGACGAGGAGCCCAGGAGCGGCCCCCACTGCGGCCCCGAGCTCGGCAGGTGCTGCACCAGGGAGGGTTCAACTGGAAAGGGGGTCCCAGCAAGGCCCCCGGCTTCAGATGAGCTCAGAGCAATGCCGATAGCTCACAAGGCCAACAGGAAGCTGATTCCAGCGCAAGAACACCCCCACCTGGCCCAGGCCTTCATGGCACGACAGCCAGTAGAGGTTCTGGCAGCTCCACAGTGCAAAGTGGGAGTTGGAGCAGGGTCCCAGACCAGCCTGCCCTCCACCCCGCCTCCTGCTCGGGGTACACGATGGGGGGATGCTGGGAGGAGGGGGCAGGGCGCGGCGGCCAGGCAGCCACCGCCCCATCTCGTCTGCCCTCTCCCTCCTCCGGTCCCCGTTCCTTTAGAGGCTGGGCTCCCAAGGCACCGGCACACCCTTCCCTCTCAGAGAGGTGCTGGCTGGCACTGTAAAGTTACAGCACAGGTGTTCTAACAGTCGCCCTGATCCCGGACGGAGCGAGTGCTTTTCCCAGTCCCACCAACCTCCCCCCCGCCCGCCACCAGCATACAAACTGCTTCACTCCCAAGAGAGAGGCAACACGGTGTGGGCAAAAACAGAAAAAGCCCCCGGCCTTGGAAGCTACCGTGTGGGGCCAGCATCCTGTCCCTGAAGTGTGGGACACACCCTTCCTTTCTCTGGGCCTCAGCCTCTCGCCTGTGAAAGGGGACAGCCCCGTCCCCAACACAGGGTCGCTGGGAAGACTGAGGGGAGCCATGGGAGAGGAGAAGAAACCGTAAGCTGCAGGGCACACTGTTGAGCGATGTGCAAGGTGGACGGCCACCATCAGTGGTGTGTGACTCACACCAGAGCCAGCCTCGGAGTCACGGTCTAGCCCAAACGCCTGCACACTGCCAGCCGCGTGTAAGGAAAGGGTTCTGGCCAGGAGGAGGGGAGCAATCCCCACTCCAGGAGTGCTT
>RJWK010019866.1:0-22193 GCA_004363435.1 Platanista minor | reverse complement strand
TGCTGCCCTGTTTGGGCTTGTCTAGAGGACAGGTGAGAAGAATGGGCAAGGATTCTGTCTGAATCATAGAAGAGACCACAGAAGGAAGATAATTACCCTCTTGGAGATTGGAGAGAGGGACAACTATGCTTTGGAAAGAACGTACATGAAAAATGACATCGCCTCCAGGCAGGCCTTAGGGAGGGAAAAATTTTTTTTTAAACATCTTTATTGGAGTATAATTGCTTTACAATGTTGTGTTAGTTTCTGCTGTATAACAGAGTGAATCAGCTATATGTATACATATATCCCTACATCCCCTTAGGGAGGGGAAATTTCAAATACAGAAGAGATTCAACTGCTCAGTTTCAGCAGCCTCCAAGTGTTGGTTCAGGTCCTTTGAGCTGCTGACACTAAAATGGAATTGAACATGCAAGACGATCATTACTGGGGAAGTTGCCTGTGAAGAATAAAGGGGACGGGGGTGCTTTCAAACAGCAATCCAGGTCCTATTGTCAAAGGGAGAGACAAGGGAGGATTATGTAGGAAGAGCGTCAGCCCACAGTGCGGTTCTGAGAAACTTTGGCAAGGATGACGGGGAGTCAAAGTTGCCTGATGGAGGAGTCCCATACTTGGCAGGAATTTGTGGGCACACATACCCCCACTGTGTACAGCCCATAGGTTGGGAGCAGCCTTGGAGAAGGGCAGCTTCGACATTCACGGGGCAGCGTCTGGGGCTGCCAGCAACTATGCTTCCCGGCAGCTTCTCTTAACAGGTGATCTGAGTGGGGTGCTCCTTGGCCAATACATAGCCACTTCTTAAACTTGTTCAGGAAGCGAGCTTCCAAGGTTCCTGTGGGCCTCTCTTCCTGAGAGGAAACTTAAAGGAGAAGACTGGCGGGATGAATTAGACCCCCTTTGGTCCATCTCAGCAATGGACCTCGTACTCACTCAGTCCTTTACCTACAGTCTACTCTAAACTTCCGTCACCTTCATCTATCACCTCAGAGTCCTTGGTGTCTTACTGGTGATGTGACACAAACCTTCACTTCCTAGGGTCTGCACTTTTCGTAATCAGACCCTTCTTATGTTGGTTCATGTTACAATGAGGGAAGGGAAGCGCCCAGGGTCTCTATACATATTGCTACCTGCCCCTACTGTGTGAAAGCAGCCTTGACTCTTTCTAATGATAAGGGTCAATATTCCTGCTAAGATGATGACTCCTCTTCTTACCTACTGTACTTGAATTCGAGTAGGTCAGAGGATCTTGGTGACTGGTATAGATTATAGGCTTTTTCTCCCAACAAGAGTCCATCCCTAATAGGAACCAGAACCTCCAAGCCCCGCAGGACCCAGAGCTGTGAGGATGGAAGCACAAAGTCCCCCTTTGGGACTGGTCATTTCTGTCAGTGCAAGTCCTCCAAGAAACAGAAACAATACAAGATTAGATATCTATAAGCTTTGTTGGGGGAAATGCCTGTGATGGATAAAAGGGAAGGAGGCAGACTAGGTAGGGAGAGCCTTTGGACCACAAAGCAGGTCTGACACCTTTGAAAAGAGAGAGGGGAACAGAAGTGTTCTGTGCCTTGATATCCATTCATCAAACCTGACAGAATGATACATGTAAGAATGAGCAGTTTACTATATATCAACTATACCTCAATAAAAATATTTTAAAATATGAGATCTAATCGTAAAGAAACTTTTCAAATGGTAAAAGATAAATTCCTATATAATCTGGGTATAGGGAAAGATTTTCTATTAATGACTCAAAACCCCTGGACTGTAAAAGAAAAGACTGATACATTTAACTACATAAATATAAAAAGCTTTGCATAGGAAAAGTAGACCAAAAGCAAGGTAAAAAGATAAATAAATTGGCAGGAAATAGTTGTAACATATATCACAATTAAAGGACTAATATCTATAATATATAAACTTTTAAATAGAAGGAAAAGAGGCCAAACATTTTATAGAAAAATAAAAGACACAAACAGAAAAATCAAATGCTATAAAAATGGCCTTTAAATATGTGAAAAGATATTTGACTTCACTCATAAGAAGTATACTAGTTAACAACTCCAGACCTTGATAACACAGATGTTGATGAGTCTATGGGGAAACAGACCCTCTCAAATATTTCTGGTGGGAATGCAAAATGGTGTAATCTGTTTGAGAGGGGAATTTGACAGTATCTAACAAAATTACATATACATTTATCTTTTGATGTAACAATTTTCACTACTAGGAACTTGCCCTGAAGTTATATACTCAATAATTTGAAAATACAAATGTACAAAGTTATTTAGTACAGTATTATTTATAATTGCAAATTACTATGTAAGTGGCCAAATATAGGAGATGTTTGTACTGTGGTACATCAACACAAGGAATATTCTGCAGCTGTAAAAAGGAATGAGGAAGACCTCCTTAAACTAATATAGAATGATTTCCAGGATATACAGTCAAGTGAAAAATGTTATGTACAAAAAGTATATATTGACTACTACATTTTCTTTGTAAGAAAACAAGGGAAAAACAAAAATATATATGTATCTACTTTTTTTTTTTTAATATAGAAAAAGAAGTAATGAAATTGTCTAGCCTGAAAGGAAAGGTGGAAGAGGGAAAAAATGGAAAGTATATGGGAGAAAGGGACACTTCTCTGAGTGTTTATCTTTGAACAGTTTTGATTGTTGGAAGTATGATAATGTTCCATAAGCTCAAAAAATAAAATTAAATAGATGAGGGTGGGGGGAATAAAACTAAAGACAAATAGAAATAAATAAACCCTATTGTATTTCTTTTTTTTTTTTTTTTTTTTTTGCAGTACGCTGGTCTCTCACTGTTGTGGCCTCTCCCGTTGTGGAGCACAGGCTCCGGACGCGCGGTCTCAGCGGCCATGGCTCACGGGCCCAGCCGCTCCGCGGCATGTGGGATCTTCCCGGACTGGGGCACGAACCCGTGTTCCCTGCATTGGCAGGCGGACTCTCAACCACTGCGCCACCAGGGAAGCCCCCCATTGTATTTCAAATGAGTAACATAACCAATGAAGATGGTGAGGAGAACTAATCCAAATGACTTTGAATGCAGTACTTTGACTATGTACCTTTAGGCTAAAGACAAAGGAACTGCAAACAAATCTTGAATTGTTTCTAGGAAGTTTGTTTTACACAGTGGTTGAGCATGAACATCTAAAATTATTTTATGCACACTGTAGGACTGAGCAAATAAGCAACATGAAAAATATGTTGACATTGTTGGCAGCCAGCGTTCCCACTGTGGAAGAAGGGAAATATAAATGTGGAATGAAAAAAGGAAGGTAAGACCCTTGTGGGGTAAAATTCAAAGTACCAAAGTGAACCCATGGTTTCTGGAATCTGTGTGTGTAATTTTAGAAATCATGAGTCAAACATTATGTATATACATATTTTCCTTAGCTCAATCCATTGACAGAGCCTAGGAGCAATGATACCCCCAAAACCATGAGCACACCTAGTACCCAGATCTTGACTTCTAAACATTACTCTCCCCTAAAAGGAATCAGGGCTCCTTGGAGAAGTGGATGATTCTAGGGCTGGGTTAAGGAAGGCACAACATAAGACTGGAATACCTTATTGTGCCAGAAAGTAAGAGAGTGCGGAAAGCATAATGGGAAGTGTGTTAAAAGGATACAGGAATCAACTTGAAGTGAGTTCTCTCAAACAATTGAGCATTAAAATATATTAGAACAGGGATTTCCCTGGTAATCCAGTGGTTAAGAATTTGCCTTCTAATGCAGGGGATGCAGGTTCGATCCCTGGTCATGGAACTAAGATCCCACATGCCACAGGGCAACTAAGCCTATGCGCCACAACTACTGAGCCTGTGTGCTGCAACTAGAGAGCCTGCACGCTCTAGAGCCTGTGCCCCACAATAAGAGAGAAGCCCAAGGGCCGCAACGAAAGATCCCACATGCTGCAACTAAAACCCGTCGCAGCCAAATAAATAAATATTATATATATATATATATATTATATATATATATTAGAACAGTAATAGAGTATAACAAACTGAATAGGAATCCATAGGTTCATATTCATAAAATAGATCAATAGATGATGGGTAGATGGATGGGTGGATGGACAGACACACAGGCAAGCAGGCAAATGAGAGAGGAGGGAGTACCCTTCCCCACAGTAGAATACCAGCTGATAAATGTGCAGGGAGTGGTAGAGTGGGAAAATCATCATTTTGCAACTATTATATTAAAGGTTGGTCTATACAGGGATCATCAATGGATTCTAAATATAGGGCAGATTCTAAGTACAGGGTAGAAAGTTTGAAGAGGAACTGGATATCTGCATGATCTTAAAGTGCCCACACAGATTATTTATCGATTGCAAGGGGTAAAATATTAACACAGTGGAGAAACCACCGGACAACACCTTGACACCCAGACCTGGTGATAATTATCACCACCAGTGAGGGGCAAATAGACATAACTTGCTTCCAGATGCAACATCCTGGGAAGGACACACACTCTCTTACATAATGTTCCAGTCAGATGACTATAGTGAGGAGGAAACATCAGGCATTCCCAAATTGAGAAACATTCTGTAACATAAATAGCCTACATTAAAAAAAAAAAAAAAAAAGTCAATGTTTGGAAAGCTAAAGAAAGGCTGAGTAAGCATTCCAGATTAAAGGAGCCTAAAGAGATTGGACAGCAAAATGTAACACATGATCCTGCACTGGGACAGGAAAAATACTGGATAGAAAAATGCACTATAAATAAAAATGTGCTGTAAAGAACACTAATGGAAAAACTGACAAAATTAGAATATGGACTATAGGTTAGATAAAAGTGCAGTATGGATGTCAGATTTCCTGAACTTGCTCTCTGTGCTGTGGTCATGGAAGAGGATATTCTTATTACAAAATACACAGTGAAGTAAGTCTTAAGGGGTAGGGATCAGGGGTATGAGTATGTAACCTACTCTCAAATTATGCACAGAAAAAAAAGAACACCAAAAAACAGTGTTTTCGTGTGTCCAGGGAGTTGGGGAAAGGGAGGGAGACAGAGAAAAAACAATAAAGCAAAAGTGGTGAAATGTTAACATTTAGGGAAACTGAGTGAAACATATGGGATTTTTGGGTACTATTTTTACAACTTTTCTGTTAGTCTGAACATATTTTTTTTATTAAAAAAGAAAAGCAGTTTCCATGTATTTTCATTACAATCTAAAAAGTTTTTAAAACCCAGTAAGGATTCTACCAAGAGGAGAGAAAAGAGGAGGAGGAGGAGGGAGAGAAGCAGAAGGGGGGAAATGGCACGGGACCCTCCACCTCCCTCCCCCAGGTCTCTTTCCTGTGCGTGGTAGCAGGCCAGGGCAAAGGTGAAGCCTCACATTAGTATGATTTGATGGTATCAAGATTATTTTCTATAGAAAGAGAAAAGTGAATCACTTATGGAGTTATATGAACTATGCATGAATTTTTACAAAACCTTCACTACTTGAAAAAAAATGTGATACTCAGTGAGGGTTTCTTTTGTCCAGGCTGGGAACCCCCAGGGTTGACCAACCTCACTTCCCTGTTCACTTCGAGAACACGCAAAGAGGGTGGCAAGGCCGGTGCATACAGCGGAGGACTGGAACCAAAGGTTTCAGAGCAGGGATTTGCCATTTCTAGAATATTTGCCAAACGTAGTTTCGTAGACAGAGTTGGGACGCAGGTCCTGGCGAGCCTCAGGTAAAGCCACGGAGCTGGGCCCCTCTGGGTCAGGGGTCAGAGGAGCTGGCCGTGGGCCTCCCTGCTTCAGTTCTCTCTTACTCCATGGGTGGCACAATCCCTGTCTCTCTCCTGTCACCCCACTGATCCCAGGAGCAGTGAAATAGTTCCTGAAGTCATTTATCAACCCCACCTAGATGGCAGATTAAACGGTGAGAACACTCCCTTCCACATGGTCAGTGTTTTGGCTGCTCTCCAGGTTCCCATAACCCTGTGGGGCAGGTTGGGATCCCTGGGCTGAGGTGAGGCCACCAGGATGCAGAGGGGCTGAGTACTACACTGTTGGCGGGCTGGGGTCCCAGCACTCAGACGGATCTGCTGGTTCCAGGGTCAGTGGCTGTGGCCTCTAAGGCCCCTGTTAGCCGCATGGACCTCTGTTACCGTTTTTGGAGCACCTACCTTTTTCTATTTTTACAGAGGTGAGGATGGGGGTGCTTAAGAGCACTTTTCCCACCTTCCCCATCCACAGCCTCTTCCTCCTTTTTGGTGTCCCCTACCCATTCCTGGAACTTCTAATTTTTTTCTGCCACTCCTACACAAAGATCTAACCTTTGTATAATGCAAGACACTGGAAATAACCTAAATACCTATACTAGAGGAAGAGGTTAATAAAGCAGGCCACATCACTATGAAATATTAAACTACTTAACATTATTATTGTGAGAGTTCATTAGACACATAGGGTAGTGCATATGATAGCAATGAGAAAATACAGAGTACAGATAGAAAAAAATACAGATTACAAAACTGTACACACACTATAATCATGAGAATGTAAATTGCACGTCTGGGTGAGGTCTGGAAGAGAAACTGAAAAAATGAGCATAATTCTCTTTTGTTTAATAGTTACTTGGTGCTTGCCACTTGCTAGGCACTGGGCTAAGAGCTTCAGAAATATAACTTAATCCTCGTAACAACCTCCTAACAAGGTAGGTACTACCATTTCCCTGTTTTGTGGCTGAGGACACAGAGAGGTTAAATTGTTAAAGGTTACACAGCTGCTTAGTGGTAGGACCAGGGCTCGACCCCATGCCATCTGGTTCTGTATCTCCCTGATACACCTTTACTACTCTTAACTGTTGACCCTTGAACAATAAGGGGTTCAGGAGCGCTACTACCCTCGTGGTTGAAAATTTGCGTATAACTTTTGACTCCCCCAAGAGTTAACTACTAATAGCGTATTGTTGACCAGAAGTTTTACTGATAATATAAACTGTCAATTAACATATATTTTGTATATTCTTACAAGAAAGTAAACTAGTGAAAAGAAAACATTAAGAAAATTGTAAGGAAGAGTAAATACAGTATCAAAAATTACAGTACTGTAATTTAAGTTTACATTGTCTGTTTACAAGATGAATCATCTGTTTGTCAGTACCTACATCGATATTGCTTCATATGATACAAAATACTGTAGATGTTATATGTATTACTAACATGAGACATCAAAAGTGAAAAGCTAATGTGAAAATGAAATTCATATTTATTCACAGGTGTAATGATTCATGCACTGATAACAAAGCAGCAGTATGATTGCTTTACGGTAGCCTAGTATAATCAATATACTTGTTTCACGATAGCCCAGCCTATACCCTAATAAGCAAATCATTATACAATTTTTATGGCACACTGCATTACAGTGATATTCATAAAACAGTATTGGAAAGAGTGTTACTTTTTAAAAAAAAAAAACCCTTTCCTTTGATGACAGGCTATATACTGTTTCTCCAAGGGAAAGAGAAAGCTACACTATTCACCTGCTAGCTTTTTCAAATTGTTGCTCATCTCCAAAAAATTTTCCAATATACTTAGTGAAAAAATATAAGTGCAACCCTGCAGTTCAAACCCATGTTTTTCAAAGGTCAACTGTATTACTAGAGTAGTTCCATTATACTACTCTAGTCTATCTTGTAAGTTAAGAAACTACAGATAAGTTCCTCTTTTTGTTTTGTTTTTTTCCTACTATTACCCTTATTCTTTATTACCTAAAAATTTAAAACAAAAATATTTAAATCAACGTGACCATGTTTGATCATGTTACATATATATATATATATATATATATATATATATAATGTCTATAGTTTCAAAATCAGATCCATTTATTAGTGAATTTTTCCTAGGCAATGTTTTCTAATGACAGTGAGAGAGATATTTTCATGATATGTCAACTGAAAGACATTTAGCTTTATCTGAGCAAACCTAGTATGTAATTATTTGAGATTTGATCTATTGACAAGCAATTTCAATAGAGGTTGCCCAAAACAATGACTCAAATAAGTAAACTGTGTCTTGCTTTTATGTCCTAATTTAAGAATATATTTACAGATAACATGGTGTCATATCTGGGAATGCTTCAAATTAATAGTGAATGGAGGTATGAATAGGACAAGACTGGCCAATGGATTAACAAATACTGAAGCTGTATGATGGGTTCATGGAGGTTCATTTCACTATTCTGTCCACATTTTGTGTCCTCAAAATCCTTCATAATGAAAGTTTTTTAGAGTACATTTACTATCAAAAAATGATGAAATCCAATGTTATTGACGCAATGCTGATGTGACTACAAATCTCAACAACTATTTCTTGGAAATTTATAATTATATGTACCAAAGAATAGAATAGTAATGGACAAATCTGATATTTTTAAGGTAGTTGCATTTTTAAAAATCCAAAATATAAAAAAATTCAAAATATAAGTTAGTCCAAGTGAAATTTTAGTAATATGGGTTTGAACTATCAAAGTATAAATTTCAAGAAGTTTAAGACATGACATAAATAGTGAGTATAGGTCAAAGACATACTTAACTCATTAATAAGGGAATAAGCAGGATATTAGAGCTGGTTCCAAGGAGGATAGGATTGGTAAATATATAATTAAGGGAAAAAAGAATGCCCAAATAAACCTTCTGGTTAATGTCGTACAAGATATATCAACTGTAAGTTTTCAGGTTATCTTTTCTAACAGACAAAATCACTTGCATCTATTCAAGACAAAAATCCACAAGTTAACATTAATTTCATGGACTCTGGGCCCTAATTAGTCATGGCCGCTGAGCCTGCGCGTCCGGAGCCTGTGCTCCGCAATGGGAGAGGCCACAACAGTGAGAGGCCCGTGTACCGCAAAAAAAAAAAAAAAAGAAAGCACTTCCTTAGCCAGTCTGGAGAGGCGGGAACACAGACTCACCCACATTCTACCTGCAGTGTCAAGAGTGTGCACATCAGGTGTTTTCAGCCTCAGTGGGCATAATCTCTACCTGACCTGCCTCATAGGCTTGTTCTCTTGCTCATTTATGTCAAAGTTTATGAAAACACTTTGAAACAATAATGGCACATGAGCATAAACTGGTATTACTGTCATTACTCCTTCCTTTTGGCCTAGAGTCTGGAACTATATTTATCCCCACTACAAATATAGCAATGGGTCGGAGGTTTCCCCTTTTCTAGGGTCTGGTAAGGATCAGTTGCAGAATTTGGTGAACAGATCTATATTGGAATCTACACTTTTCATGTATCACACCAGTTTCCCCAGGCTGCACCAGTCTTGAGGTGAAAATGAAATTTTTAGAAGTCTGTCTCTGGCTCCAAATCCCACAAGCTTTGGGGACCAGGACCACAACCCTTTGCCCTTTAAAGTCATCCCTGAGAGTGTGTCCTGTGCTTACTGGGATGCCATATTCTCCTTTCTTCAACCGCTCTTTTGAACCGTACCCTGGCTGAAGAGCTACCTGCAAGAAACTCATGGCTTCCATTGTAGCTGGTGTCACCTGTTAATGGCATTGTTGCCCATGCCAAGTCCCTGTCACTCACCGCCCCTAAAGCTACTTGTGCCTTTAAAGTCGCAAATGTCTTTGAGATAGTGCTGAGCTGACAAGATCCTGAGCCAGGACTGTCAGGGGACCCTGTGGTGATGTCTGAGGTCAGAGCCTCCAATGTTCCACCAAGACAGCTCATTTTAGCTACTGCTAGCAAATGGAGTGTAACGGTGCTGGCACCATCTCTCATCTCTTATTGACACCAAGGACTGGCTACATAATTTGCATGGCCTAGATAAGACAGAGCCCCTTGCCAAGGAAAAATAAAAGTATTAAGAATTTCAAAATAGTGACAGAGAGCATTAAACCAAAAGCACAGGCCCTTCTCAGTGCAGGGCCCTGGGTGATGGCACAGGTCACAGGCCCACAGAGGTTATCCTGCTGACACTGAGACTGTCTTGAAGATATACCCCCCCCGCCAAGAATTCATTGCTTCCTTCACCTATGTGCCCCACAGCATTAAACTGGGCTTAATACAAGCTCAGCCTCTTCGAGACTGTGTGCCTAACCAAAAGAATAAGCTCTTCTGGTTTGGTTGTTACTGTTGCTATTGTTGTAGTTGCTGTTTCCTTCCCTCATCCTCTGCACTGGACCCGGGCACAGAGTACTGGTGCTAGACTTTCAACTGCCACACTCCTCCTCCTACCCCACACCCAGCCACAGCCCTGTACTTGAACTTCTCTTTCCTTGGGTGAACTCCTGTCAGCACACCTCCTCAGCCTCATGCAAGTGAACTTACGGTGGCCACCTGCACCCTCTGCCAGAGGAATGAAGCTCCCAAGGCACCCACACAGTGACGGATGCACCCAACAATTCTGGCAGTCTGATAGCTAGAAGCCAGGGAGACCACTGTGCCAAAACTGCCAGAAGTCTTATGTTTAAAGGAGAGGCAGCATTCAACTTTGGTCCTAAAGTTATCGTTTATTCTGCAATACTTCATGGCTATTTCGGAGTTGCAAAGGAAACAGCCAGATCCTGCCCAATAGGAGGCTTGAATCTGAAGGGGTGTCATCCTTGAAGATACAGCCACATATCCAAACGGGTGCTGAGGACAGAAGGGGAGGATTTCCTCCTTCCTGGGTGTAATATTGTGATTTATAATAAGAAATATATATTTGGTCTTTATCCCCTTTTCTGGCACTGGGCTCCTAAAACCCTTAGAATTTCTAAGTTTTGAGAGCAGCAAAGGTGTCTTTTGTTATGTTAATGGAGTGGCTTTTGGACGGTTGGGGGCTGGGTGCCAGGAACTTTCAGTTGAGAGTTGGAACTTTCAGTCCCACAGCCATGAGAGTTGGAACTTTCAGTCCCACAGCCATGACCCCTGGGGGAGGGGAGAGGAGGTGGAGGCTGAATTGACTGTCAATGGCCAATGAGTTAATCAAATCATGCCGGTGTAGTAAAGCCTCCATAAAATCCCAGAAGGACAGGGTTCGGAGAGCTTCTGGGTTGGTGAACACATGGGGATTTGGGGAAAATGGCACACCTGAAGAGGGCACGGAAGCTCTGAACCCTTTCCCCACATCTTGCCCTATGCATCTCTTCCATCTCGCTCCTTCTGAGTTCTATCCTTATGTAATAAACCAGTAATCTAGTAAGTAAGATGTTTGAGTTCTGTGAGCTACTCTAGAAAATTAATTAAACTCAAGAAGTGGGTCATTGGAACCTCCCATCTAAAGCCAGTTGGTCAGAAGCACAGGTGATAACCTAGACTTGCATTTGGTGTCTGAAGTGGAGGGGCGATGTAGGGGAGAAAATCTTGTAAGACTGAGTCCTTAACCTGTGGGATATGACTGTATCTCCGGGTAGATAGTGTCAAATTGAGTTAAATTGTAGGACACCCAGCTGGTGTTTGAAAATTTCTCGGTGGTGTGAGGGAAAATGCACACATTGGAAATTGGTATCAGAACCATTACCGGGCAAAGGAAAGATAAGGGGCTGGATCAAAGGAAGCAAGTAGGCTCCTGCAGCAAGACAGCCAGTAGTAGTCAAGGGAGAGCATGAGCCTTCAAATGACCCTTCCTGTTATCCCCAAGCCTTTGTTTATTAGGGGAAAAGCCTATGTCCTTGCTTGGGGGCAGGGATGGCAACTCCTTGGGAAGGCTATTTAGTGATAGCTAGAGTATCCCAGGGAGTGTCTGAAGCAAGAAACATGGCTGACACAAGCATTACCTCAGGACAGAGAGGGAGACAAGCTCATAGCATCTGGGCAGTCTCTGAAATACTCATGCAGGAGAACCCAGGGGAAATTCTATCTCTGTAATGGAGGTGAGAATTGTGTTAGCTGGGTAAAAAGGGAAGGTGACCCCTACCAGCTGGAAAAGTTTGAGACATCTGGGTTACCTGTGTTTTACCCAACTCAGACATGCTGCTTTCAAGGTTGACGCCTGTAATCTGTCTTGGGATTTCTGGCCCTACTGCCCTTGTTTTTCCCCTGACATAAAATTTGCCGAACAAATTTAGGAGTGACCTCCAGAGCAACGGCAAGTCAGTCAAAGTTTCACAAGATTCTTTTTCTAGATATTCTGTTAAATGTTTCATGTCCATTTCCAAGATGAAATACTTCTGCCCACAGCAATGAAAGTAATAAAAATATTACTGTAAGAGGAGACATTACAACTGACACCAGAGAAATACAAAGGATCATAAAAGACTACTATATTATACACCAACAAATTGGACAACCTAGAACGGATAAATTTCTAAAAACATACAAACTACCAAGACTAACTCATGAAGAAATAGAAAATCTGAACAGACCATTTACCAGTAAGGAGAGTGAATCGGTAATCCAAAACCTCCCAAGAGTCATGTGATCCAGGATCACATGACTTCACTGGTGAATTCTACCAAACAGTCAGGGCTTCCCTGGTGGCGCAGTGGTTGAGAGTCCGCCTGCCGATTCAGGGGACACGGGTTTGTGCCCCTGTCCGGGAAGATCCCACATGCCGCGGAGCGGCTGGGCCCGTGAGCCATGGCCGCTGAGCCTGCGCGTCCGGAGCCTGTGCTCCGCAACAGGAGAGGCCACAACAGTGAGAGGCCCACACACACACAAAAAAGCTACCAAACAGTCAAAGAAGAATTAACACCAGTCCTTCCCAAACTCTTCCAAAAATAGACGAGGAAGGAACACTCCCAAACTCATTTTATGAAGCCAGCATTACCCGTATACCAAAATCTGATAAAGTCACTATAAGAAAATTACAGGCCAATATCCCTGATTAACACAGATGCAAAATCGTCAACAAAATATTAACGAACCAAATTTCACGATACTTTAAAAGGATCATACACTGTAATCAAGTGGGATTTATTCCAAGGATGCAAGTATGGCTCAACATCCACAAAACAATCAATGTGATACACCACACTAACAAAATGAAGGATAAAAATCACATGATCATCTCAACAGATGCAGGAAAGGCATTTGACAAAATTCAACATTCATTTATGATTTTAAAAAACTCTCAATAAATTGGGTATAGAAGGAATGTACTGCAACATAATAAAGGGCACATATGACAAGCCAATGGCTAACATCATACTCAACAGGGAAAAAGCTCAAAGCTTTTCCTCTAAGATCAGGAACAAGACAAAGATGCCAACTCTCACCACTTATTTGATACAGTATTGGTAGTCCTAGCAAGATCAATTAGACAAGAAAAAGAAATAAAAGGTATCAAATCAAAAAGAAAGTAAAACTACCTCTATTTGCAGATGACATTATAATATATGAGAAAACTCTAAAGACTCCACCAAAAAACTGTTAGAATAAACAAATTCAGTAAAGTTGCAGGATACAAAATCGCTATACAAAAGTCAGCTGCATTTCTATACACTAATAACGAACTATCGGAAAAAGAATTTTTTTAAATCCCATTTACAATTGCATCAAAAGGAATAAAATACCTAAGAATTTAACCAAGGAGGTGAAAAACTTGCACACTGCAAATTATAAGGTTGATGAAAGAAACTGAAGAAGACGTGACAACCAGAAGTAGAGTCAGCAGGACATGAAGAAAAATTGTGTAACTATGTGTGGTAAGAGATGTCAACTAGATGACTGTGATGATCATTTTTCAATATTACATATATCGAGATCAGATTGATGGGGAACTGTTGCCGGACTCCCAGGCACGCAGCCTGCTCCTGATCCTCCTGGTGCACATCCCTCTGCTCAGGGCTGTGACTGAGACTGCGGACTGGAGATCAGGGACCAAGAACTGGGGAACAGGCAACTTTTTTCCCAAATGTCTCTGGGTGAGGTGCAACTGCCAGGGAAGGGACAAGTTCTTCCCTTCCTAACACACCTCCTGGCCCATGGTGGGCCCATTCTGGGCACCGGAATTCAGGAATTCACTTCCAGGTTTCACTACAGACCACCCTCACCCAGAGTGAGCACATGGAGAAATTTCACCATCACCTTTGGTTAATATCACACCCTTTGTACATGCATGAAGTTTCCATGTTTTTCCCCTGCTGCCGCTGGACCACTGTCTTACACCATACACAAAAATCAACTCAAAATGGATTAAAGACTTGACCATAAGACCTGAAACCATAAAACTTCTAGAAGAAAACATAGGGGGTAAGGTCCTTGACTTTGATCTTGGCAGTGATGTTTTGGATTTAACACCAAAAGCAAAGGCAACAAGAGCAATCATTTAAAAGTAGGACTACATCAGACTAAAAAGCTTCTGCACATCAAGCGAAACCATCAAGAAAATGAAAAAGCAGCCTACAGAATGGGAGAAAATATTTGCAAATCATATATCTGAAAAGTGTTAATATCCATTATTATAAAGAACTCAAAAAATAAGTCTGATTAAGATCAGGCAGTAGTTCTAAACAGACATTTTTCTGAAGAATAAAGATGGCTAACAAGTACACAAAAAGATGCTCAACACTGCTAATTATTAGAGAAAAGCAAATCAAAACAACAGTGAGATATCAGCTCAAACCTGTGAGATTGACTATTATCAAAATATCTAGGGACTTCGCTGGTGGTGCAGTGGTTAAGAATCTGCCTGCCAGTGCAGGGGACACGGGTTTGAGCCCTGGTCCGGGAAGATCCCACATGCCGCGGAGCAACTAAGCCCGCGCGCCACAACTACTGAGTTTGTGCTCGAGAGCCCGTGAGCCACAACTACTGAGCCCAAGTGCCACAACTACTGAAGCACGCACGCCTAGAACCCGTGCTCTGCAACAAGAGAAGCCACCACAATGAGAAGCCCAGGAACCGCAATGAAGAATAGCCCACATGCAACAACAAAGATGCAAGGCAGCCAAAAATTAAATAAATAATTAATTAATTAATTAAAAAAAAAAATCTACAAATAACAAATACTGGGGAGGATGTGGAGAAAAGAGAACCCTTGTGCATTTGTTGGTGGGAATATAAATTGGTGCAGCCACTATGGAAAACAGTATGGAAGTTCCTCAAAAATTTAAAAATAGATCTACTATAGGATCCAGCAATTCCACTTCTGGGTATTCATCCAAAGGAAATTAAAACACTAACTTTAAGACAACTTCAATCCCATGTTACTGCAGTATTATTTACAATAGAGAAGACATGCAAACAACCTAAACGTCCATTGATGGATGAATGGATACATATACACAATGGAATATTATTTAGCCATAAAAAGAAAATCTTGCTTTTATGACAACATGGATGGACCTTGAAGGCATTTATGCTAACTGAAACTGGCAAACTGAGAAAGACAAATACTGTATGATCTCATTTACATGTGGAATCTAAAAACAAACAAAAACCAAAACCAAAGTTTTGGTGGTTATCAGAAACATGGAGTGGGGGGGTGAGCAAAAAATGGACAAAGGGGTGCCAATTATAAAATAAATAAGGCCTGGGGATCCCATGTGCAGCATGGTGACTATAGTTAATAATACTGAATTGTGTATTTGAAAGCTGCTAAGAGAATAAATCTTGTAAGTTCTCACCACAAGAAGAAAAACCGTGTAACTACGTGTGGTAAGAGATGCCAGCTAGATGACTGTGATGATCATTTTTCAATATTACATATATTGAATCAATGTTGTACACCTGAAACTAATATGTTATATATCAATGATCTCTCGATTAAAAAAAAAATTTCTACATGTCACTGGATCTGACAAGAACTTATATAAGTGTTCAGCTCCATAAAGCAGGATTAAGCAGCACCAATAGCTTTTCTAAGATTGGGGGTGGGAAAAAGCAACAATAAAGCTGTTTGCTCTCTTCCTATTAAAAGAAGGGCAAACCCAGCAACGTTACCAACAACTGAATAATTAATCCTTTGATAAACCAAATAGCTTGTAGCCATACCTTGAAAGTTAAACTCTTAAGCACTACGTGGCAATATAATTAATGGGGACACTTTTCTCCAAAGCAGTTAAGTTTTTAATTTTTACCTAATTTAGCTACTTGATTGAGGAGGGGGATGGCAGTGAGATGGGCAGAGAGCATGGCTGGGCCCTGACTCTGGCTGCTTCTCCTTCCTTGAAAACATCTCTGAGACCTGTCCATAGTGCTTGCAGCTGCCAGCCCGAACCCCAGTGGGTACTAGCCCAACCCTCAGAAGGAATGGACCAGGCCAGGAGACGCCTACTTGACTACTCTTTTTTTTTTTTTTAATAAATTTATTTATTTTTGGCTGCATTGGGTCTTCATTGCTGCACACAGGCTTTCTCTAGTTGCAGCGAGCAGGGGCTACTCTTCGTTGCGGTGCGCAGGCTTCTCCTTGCAGAGGCTTCTCTTGTTGCGGAGCATGGGCTCTAGGCACACGGGCTTCAGTAGTCGCGGCACGCGGGCTCAGTAGTTGTGGCTTGTTGGCTCTAGAGCTCAAGCTCTAGTAGTTGTGGCACACGGGCTTAGTTGCTCCGCGGCATGTGGGATCTTCCCAGACCAGGGCTTGAACCCGTGTCCCCTGCATTGGTAGGCGGATTCTTAACCACTGTGCCACCAGGGGAGTCCCAGCCCACTCTCTTTTTGCATCAGCAGATCCATGCTCTTTCCTGTTTTCCACAGTGACTATCATAAACGTGCCTGCTCTGAGCTGGGAGTGCTGCCCTCAGAGCAAGCAGAGACTCAGGGACATTGCCATGCTGCTTCCAGTGCCCAACGTTGCCTCCCAACCAAGTCAGAGGCTGAGCACTTGCTTCAGGCCCTGTGGCTCTAGGGTACCCTGAAATAGAGTGGCATGGACCGCACTACAGCTCTTGGACTTGAAATCTATATTTGGCTGCCCTGAGTTTCCCCCTGCCTGGCCTCCATCAACTGAGCCAATGCACACAGACTCTAACTCAGGGATGGAAAAGTGAATCTACCTCAGGTGAGAAGATCTACCCCAATACCTGGAAGGGCTAGACTAAGACAACCCTGAGGGCAAGTTGAGATTTGGGCTGAAGAAACTGACAGAAGAAAGAGACAACCCCAGGCTGTCTGAGATTCAGGCCCAGACTTGACCACCAAGCCAGCTGGTGAATGGACCCTCTGCAGCAGCACAAGACCAAGAAATGGGCTGGGCTGCTGCATGTCTGCCTGGGAGGGAATCCCAAACAGCCTCTCCTAAAAGAGTGGGTCCCCAAGGAGTATACAGTTAATTGCAAAGAAATAATCTGGCCCTGTTGAGAAGTTCTACAAAAAATGAAAAGAGAACAAAAACAGAGCTAGAAGGTCAAAATCATCCCTAGAGTAGCTGTCCAGGACACATCTGTTCTATTCTCATCCTTTCAGGTGTACCATGGACCAGGGGCGAGATGGTGGCATTCCCTGGAGGGACAAGGAAGCTGGTTCCCCACACGAGCTGTATAGGCCAGCTGACTTTCGCTTGGAAGAATGGGGAGGTCTGGGAAGCTTTCCCAGGGGAAATGACCTAGGTGAGACATTGGAAACCTAGCACTGACCATGGAGAGGAGGAGAGGGTTTGCTAGACAGAGGGACAGCACATAGAAATCTCTGAAGGTGAGAGGACAGAGGGGAGCTTCCAAGAAGACAGATGGTAGGAGGCTGCAGATCTCAATTTGGGACAACAGCAGCAGATGAGGCTGACAATGTGAATAAGTGGCTTGCTCATGAAAAATCATTTAAGCTAAGCTAAGAATTTTACCTCCCCCCTCCCTCCCCCCACTGTGGGGTGCAGCTAGGGGAGAGGGACCAGTACAAGCTGTAGAACCATCTGCCTGTTGGTGCGGTGGGTATAAACTGGGGTAAGACTAGAAGCAGGAGGACCATGTAGGAGCATGTTAGCCCAGCTGGCAGTGAAATAAAACCACCTGGGACAGCAACACTATCAGAACTTGCCTAACGCACTCGCAGAGCTGGGCATGGCACCAAGCATGTTACATGTTCAATCAATCACTTACCTCCGCAGCAAGCCCATGAGGAAGGCGTTATTACTAGTATTTCCATTTTACATTTGAAATGAGGCAGAGAGCAGCTGGACGATTTCCCCTGGGCTGTACAGCAGCGAGGACAGAGCCAGAGTCCATCAATGCTCTCAACCATGACCTGTCCTCACCTGAAGGTGGGAAAAAATGGACAACAGGTTCTAGAGATGGTTGTTAGGAGACAGAATGGCCAGGACTCTGTGGTCGATGAGGTATGAGAGGGGGAAGAGCCAAGAATGACTCCCAAGTTTCTAGCTTGGGTATCTGGATGGAAGGTCATGCCTCTTGCTGAGCAAAGGTGCACAGAAGATGGTCCACATCTGTGGGAATTTCAAGGAGGGCATTCCAAATGCTGCTGGAAAGTCACAAAAGTCTGAAAGGTTTTAATGGGAGATCTGAGGAAGAGCAGAAGCACTGGATTAACTGGGAGTGGGTTAAGGGGTCAAAGCAAGGTAGAAAAAATAGAGTGTGCATAGACAACTCCGTAAAAAAGCTTGGCTAGGAAGTGGAGAGGGGAGCGAAATGTCCCACGAGGAGGGATTTTGCTTTTGCTGTTTTTTGACTATGACGACCCAAGCAGCTCCTACCTCGTGACAGGAGGGACTATGGAGGGGTTGACTCAGGTGGGTTCAGTACAGAGTGGAGGAATTTGCCATTTGGTGGTTCCTATTTTATCTGGAGGAGGCGGGTGGTAATAGAGCACTTCACACATCTCTTTGATGGTCTGCCCAAGATTATGCAGCCTTCTCATGCTGTGTTAGTTTCTGCTACACAACTTAAAAGGTTTCTTTTGCTTTTTTCTCAAGTAGCTTTGAAATGTTACCTTCCGTATAAAGTGGAATTATAATATTTAGCATGTAAGTTAATCTTGTTTCATAGATGGCTTTCTCTTTCAAGAGAGAACTTCAAACAGGTTTGTGGAGAAAGTGTCCTTCACATTATTCAAGATAAGTGTTCTGTTCTGGAGATCGGGAGGCTGAGGGGGATGAGGAATCACTTATGAGTTTTAGGTTGCAATGCAGCCTTTAGAAATTCACTTACAAGTTGCACACCAGAACACTCCAAGAAAAATGAGTAGTTTCTCCAATTTGGATTGTATTAAATAAAAAGAGAAAAAAAGAGTCAAATTAAAGATCATGGAGGCTAGATTGGTTTGGATCATGTTCTTAAACTTTTATAGTGAGGGTTGGGGATAGACTCAATGTCCAAGAACTACAGTCTGTGTGTTAATATATCTAAATATAGATAGCTGGGTGGTGGCAGGGGGAGAGGGAGAGGGCTACTCATTGTAACAACTTGGAAAGGTCCATTAAGGACAAAAATTTCATCCGTTGTCTCCTAACACAGAATCATACTGCTCTACCTCCAGTCTTCTTTTTAAGGCAAAAAAGTCACTGTACGCATACAGTCAGGGAGTCTGCTCTTTTCATTTAGTATTTTATGCCAGGCAATTACTCACGCCATGAAGACCTTTTTGTAAACATTATTTGAATGGTGGCATGAGGTCCCAGCCTAAGGACATCCTGTAGCCCATTTCCTCAATCAAAGGGCCCCTACTGGGCAGAGAGTATTTGCCATCTGCTTGTTTGCATGGTCAGGTGGAGACCAGGGGCTTGTAGCTAAGAGGAATGGGGGCCTTGTCCTCTGAAATACAATTTTTCTTTGACTGGCTGTTCTTGAATTTTATTGTGTTAAAGCAATAAAAAAAAAAAATCAACCAGCAGGAAAACGCTAAATTTGATCATTCATGGATTACAATGTCTCTATTTTTTTCTATTTTCTAGGTTTCTGAGACAATAATTATTTGTTTAAGCTCCCATGGGCTTAGGCCTGGTTGAGAGTTTTGGACAAACTAAGGTGTTGCACTTCACAGCCTTGAGCAAATAGGGTAATAGGCCTAACATCCTTCTGTTGTCCAAGAGGAAAGAGTCAGACGTACAGGCATCTCCCGGTCAAATAATAAATTATAGAACACCCACCCAGATGCTACCCACACACAACGCTGCAGGAATTCTTCCCCATCCCCGCCCTCCCACTCCCCAAAATAGACTAGACCATGCTAAGTCATTCAGCCTAATGACCCCAATACTCGGCCTTGGGCCTGATGGGCTACCCTTCCTGTCCACGTTGTAACCTTCCTCCAAAGTCCAAGTTCAAGCCCTGCCAATGCAATTTACCCCGGCTAAAATGTCATAGGATTTAATCAATTGTTGGGGAGCAATTTATCCGAGCTTCAGCTTCTTAATCCATAAAACGGGAAGAATGTTACTTAGTCGTATCATTTCAGGTATCTGAAATTACGTTTACTTCTGCCAAAAGAAGAGTAAAGATGGTGTTAAGGAAGTGTTCCCACATGGAAGTGACTTTGCTGCGGAGCGCAGGCTCCGGATGCGCAGGCTCAGCAGCCATAGCTCACGGGCCCAGCCGCTCCTCGGCATGTGGGATCTTCCGGGACCGGGGCACGAACCCGTGTCCCCTGCATCAGCAGGCAGACTCTCAACCACTGTGCCACCAGGAAAGCCTGAGAGAACTTCTTTGACAGGTATTTTGACAGGCATACATCCCACCCAGCAGAGGAAATGACAGAGAGAAATGCAAACAGGCAAGTGGCTCAGCACTGATACTGTGGCAATCACTCTACTAGGTGATCTCCTACCTGACAGCTTAATTGCTCCCCTGGTTTAAGAGCTTCCCCATTAAGCCCTTAGCAGCTGCATCAAAGGATCAAAGCCATTCTTTACTGACAGGAACCTGAGGACAGGAGGAGGAGAGGGCTGCAGGAGATTTTCCTGTGTGGCTCCTGAATAGTCCAAGAGCCCCTCCCACACCATTTCTAACAGCCCAGTTTGCTTTCTGTTCCTCTCACTCCTGAGGACACTTTCTTGGTTATAGTAGGAATCACAAGGAACTGACCCAACACCTGAGGCTTAGTTGTGTCACTCATTGCAAAACAAGGGGCCAGTCACCTTCTCTCCCTGAACCAGAGTTTCCTGTTTTACAAAACGACTAACTCTGCTCATCTCTCAAGATTTTCCTGTCATGTTATTTAAAATAGAACTCCAGGGCTTCCCTGGTGGTGCAGTGGTTGAGAGTCCGCCTGCCGATGCAGGGGGCACGCCCCAGTCCGGGAAGATCCCACATGCCGCAGAGCGGCTGGGCCCGTGGGCCATGGCCGCTGAGCCTGCGCGTCCGGAGCCTGTGCTCCGCGACGGGAGAGGCCACAACAGTGAGAGGCCCGCGTACTGCAAAAAATAAATAAATAAATAAAATAAAATAGAACTCCAAGGTCTGAACCTAACCTATATAGACATTAAGACTGGGGATAGATCCCCTGTGTGAATGTGCAAAGGGTATGAAGATGGATTATTAAGTGAAAAAACTCAAGGCACAGAAAACTGTGCTGTTGATCTGGTTTGGGTGGGAGATATAAATTGCCTGCTTTTATGTGCTAGATGATTTCTCTCTAGGCTCTTGAAAAACTGAGATGGTCTGAGGGAGACAGGGCTGACATGAGCAAGGAAGCCTTTATTTTTCATTTTCATACCATTCGGCTCTTCTGAATTTTATTTTATCTTGTACTAATTTTCTTATGATTTAAATTAAAAGACAATGGTATCTAGTTAAAAAGGCGCATGAGCTAGTTAAAAAGACTAAATGAAGCTGTGGGTATAAAACTTTTCTGTAAAATTTAAACAACTCACCAATATCTTTTTTTTAATAAATTTTGTTTGGCCGGGTCGAACTGAAAAGCCCCCGCCCCGAAACTCGGCCCACCCCGAAACTAAGAGCTGCTAGGGACTTTCCAGCCCAGAGGTGGCTGATGTGACTGGTATCTAACAACCCACCCCCAACCTTCCTGCTCATCCTTGCTTATCTAACAACCCACCCCCAACCTTTCTGCTCATCCTTGCTTATCTAACAACACGGCTCCAACCTTTCTGCTCTCGGAGGGCGGAATCAACAGTCCTGAAGCTGACGCAACTGGTATCCGACATTGCCAAGGAATCTACCAAATAAGGGGCTGCTTCACCCAAAAGAGGCGCCCTCCTGGTCCAGAAGGCCCCTCCTTCCTCTTGCCTGTATAAAATCTGTTCTAACCTTCACCTGGGCGCGACTTCCTCGGCCCATAACCTTTGGACCGGTGAACCTCGCCCGGAGCGCCCCCAATAAAGCCTGGCTTGTTTCAGCTTGATTCTTTGACCTGGAATTCTTTTCCATCCCTCCTCGCCAGCC